>NW_021026704.1:945447-975987 GCF_004153795.1 Camellia sinensis | reverse complement strand
ACCTAGCGTCCTTTGGGCATACCGAACAACCCCGCGACGTTTAACCGGGGAAACTCCATTTGCTTTGGCTTACGGCATGGAGGCGGTCATACCCTTGGAAGTTGAAATGCCCACCCTCAGAAGCGAGAGTTTTGAGCCCGAGCTAAACACCGAGGCTATTGCCTTGGAGCTGGACCTAGTGGACGAGCGTCGGGAGAAGGCCCTCATCCATGTGGCCGCCTACCAACAAGAGCTCTCAAAGAAGTACAACAAGACGGTGCACCCCAGACCGTTCAAAGTTGGTGATTGGGTTTTGAGGAAAGTTATGGGCAACACCCTAGTGCCAGGTGAAGGCAAACTAGAGGCAAATTGGGAAGGACCCTACAAGATCACCGGTCTGGCGGGCAAGGGGGCTTACCACTTGAAGGACCTAGAGGGAAGAGCAATACCACGGTCATGGAATGCGGCCAACCTGAAACTGTATTATTTCTAAGCCTTTGCTTTCTTTTCTTGTGCAAAGGAATTTTTTGGCTTGCACTTCAAAATGTAATTCTTTTTGTCAATATATAGAAGTAATTTTGCTTTCGCACTTGGACTGTTGTTTTAATGTAAAAAAACTGAGATAATTTACTCCGGTTGGAAGAGTTGGTGTTTTGTCCAACTTAGGATTCCCAACCGAGATGGTTTTACTCCGGTTGGAAGAGTTGGTGTTTTGTCCAACTTAGGATTCCCAACCGAGATGATTTATTCCGGTTGGAAGAGTTGGTGTTTTGTCCAACTTAGGATTCCCAACCGAGATGGTTTACTTCGGTTAGAAGAGTTGGCGTTTTGTACAACTTAGTATTCCTAATCGAGATGGTTTACTCCGGTTGGAAGAGTTAGTGTTTTGTCCAACTTGGGAATCCCAACCGAGATGGTTTATCCCGGTTGGAAGAGTTGGTGATTTGTTCAACTGCTATTCCTAACCGAGGTGATTTACTCCGGTTGGAAGAGTTGGTGATTTCTTCAACTTTGTTATTACCAACCGAGATGGTTATTTCGGTTTATGAAGTTGTTGTTTTGTTCTGCTTAAGTACTTCAACCGAGTTATGTATTCCGGTTGAAGAGGTGTGTTATTCAATCTATGATTTATACTGAGATGTTTTGCTGAAGATGGAATTGATGACAACCGTGCAAACACTTGGCAAAATTAGAGTTTTTCATTGATAGAAAGTCAATACAAAAGGTGGGGACAGAGCCCGGTTACATCAGAAACGCAGAAAGCAAACATGCAAAAAGAAGAGAAACCTAAGCTAGGGGGGAGAGATCAGGGAACTCCTCATCAGCCTCCAGGTTGATCGTGGCAGTTGGCTCCTGGACACGGGTCCCAGTCTGGCCGGCCTGCTCCTGTTCGGTTTGATCCTCTCCTTCAGCGTCTGCCTCACCCTCTTCTTCAAGTCCTTCATCGGCCTCAGCTTGCAGCGCGCTGAAGGTGTCATTGGCATAGGGAATGAGGTAGGTCGGTAAGAAGACAGCCGATGAAAAGGAAAACACGTCAGTGTCAGGACCCTGACCGAGCTGTTGACAGGCAGCCTTCCATCCAGCCTTGAAGAAATGTCCTAGGTGACAAAGACTTGTTTGTTGTAGTTTTCCTCGGCTTCGTTGAAGCCAGCGTTATTGGCGTCCTCGCAGTCTTTTTTCCTGGAGTTCTTAAGCTCGTCAAGCTCGGCCCGAAGCCCGTCTTTCTCTTTCTCGGCTGCTTCAAGTTGGCTGAGCAACTGGTTATTGTCAGAATTGGCGACTTCGAGGGATGACCTTGCTCGGCCAAGCTCGGTTTGGAGGCTTTCGACTTGGCTGGTGGTATCACTCGCCTTCTGCCAAAGTCTGTGGATGCGCTCCATGACCAAGTGCTGCTTTTGGATGGCCTGCAAAATGAGAATTTGATCAGAGAAGAAACCGTGCAAACACTTGCGAAAATTAAAGCAGAAGATTGAACTTCTTACCCTGGTCATGGACTTCACAGCGGATTTGACCAGCCGGGTGTCAAGAACGTGGTCGCTTCCAACCACGTCGCTGGGCAGCAGCAGAGCCTTTGAGAGGTCGAAGGCAAGCAAGTGCTCCTTGTCGCCTTTGACCAAAGCATTTGCCGGGATCTCTTTGCCCCGGTGCTTCAGCTGCGGCCGCCATGCTGGGATGAAGCTGACCCTATCGGCAGGTTGTTCGATTATCAATTCGGCGACGAGCTCGGCAGAGGGATCGGCCCATGGTCTTTTGCCAGCCCGGCGTGTTTCTTGGCTAGACTGCCCGACGGTTGGAGAAGCTAAGGCGACCACGGTGGCACTTGATTGACCGGCAGCCGGGGAGTGGGCGACGACGCTCGGTATCTCGGCCGAGGTTGCAATGAGAAGGTTTTTGATTCGGCTTCTTTTGGCCATTTCTTGTTCGTCTGTCAACCGAATTAAGGGGACGTCAGGAAGGGTAGGGTCTGGAGGTGGCGAAGGAGCATGGAGGAAGTCTGTTACTTTACTCCGGCGCGGAGCAAAGTACCTGTAGGTTGGGGTGTAACCGAGCAAATCGTTGCAATCTCGGTGGGAATATCGAAGCACGGTCCAAATTGCCTCTACGTTGGGAAATTGATAGTTGGCTTGCAAGGCTTGGATTGCTGCAAAAGAAACAGGAAAACCGGTTAATTACAGAATAAAGAGGTAAGCTGACCGAGCAAGTTTGAGCGGCTTACATGAGGAACCGAAGTTCTTGCTTATAAACCAGCTCGGTACCTCGGCTGTTTCGTAATTGCCCGACACCCAGAAAAAATCGTCGTCGTGCAAATCTTTATCCGAGGTGCCGGTTACAATTTTCTCTTTGCCCGGTTTGATTTTCTCGGTTTTGCTAGGATTGAGACAAACATGTTATTTGCTCGGTTAGATTGGTTTTTTGGATCAAATGAAGACCAGGAGCCCGGTCCGCCCCAGTTCTTCAGTGTTCTTCAGGAAAAATGAAGAACACCGTTAACAATTGAGGGTTTGGGACGGTTTTAGGAGCCCAAGGCCTAAAAGCTACGATTTCATGCCCTAATGTGTGAAATATTAAAGAAGATAGCAACAAAAGAGGGATTGAAGGTCTTACCAGTGAAGGGCAACTACTTTTCCTTCGAGCACAAACGCAAAGAATGGCAAGCGGGGCTTGGAGGAAGATGCTAGAGCTCTGGCGAGTCGGATTGCAGAAAGACAGTAGGAGGAAAATGAGGACGAAGGGTCTTGTATGTATAGACAAAAGAGACCGCCCAAATTCAAATTCTGGCAAAACGGCGGGTTGGCTGCTCGAGAACCAATGGCAGCCCGCCACGTGTCCCCATTTATGGCGACATCAGAACTGAAGAGACAGGTCGAAGAGTCGAAGAGTCGAAGAGCCAACCAGGCTACTTTCAAGGAAAAGGACGTCAGCCGAGGAGTATAACCGGGCAAGTTTGCAGGCAGTAATGTTAACTAGCACGGTCGCCCTTTGGCATTTTGAAGACCGAAGAAATGTTACCCCGGTCGAAGTATGGGTAATCCCAGTCACGCTCGCGCGGATGGAATTAAGGGGCAATTGAGAGGGAGATTAATGATCTGGTACTGGGCCGGACAGATCTAAGCCAGATATTGTTTTGCCGGACAGATCTGGGTCGGGCAAGTGTTGGGCCGAGGATGTGCGGCCCAGTTTGGAAAGAAGCTGCTCGGCAAGGCAGTGCTCAGTTGGACCGAGCTGCTTGATCAGGCGATGGTGGAGCCAGTCAAGCTGAGTGACCGGCACCCGGAAAGGCGTGGCCAGTCGAGGTAATCGATTGATCGGCAGGAAGGCCGACCACAGGAGGTGCCCCGGGCTAAGCTTTGCCGAGATGCTACCTAGCCCGGTCCTCCTTGGGCTAAGCCAGTGAAGTACTTGGGTATGAAGCACAGCACGACCATGGAGAGAGAAGCTCGGTTGCCGAGCTCCAGCTGAGAAGGCAGGCAGTTGAGATTAGGTGATGTTCAGCAAGGTTTATGTTGACAGATGGGATAGCGGAGCCACGTGTCAGGAGATGACTGGGAGTGGATATGGGGCGCATAGGGTATATAAGCATGTCTGCGCGCCCCATACGTGGAGACGAACATTCTGTAAGGAATTCCTACACTCTCACACTCCGCTCTCTCTCTCTTTATCCTAAGGTGTGTGCTAATTAGATCGTCGGAGGGGTTTTCCGGCCGCACACCGCCGGGTAGCTCACCCCCATTGTGCTTTCAGGTTATCGGACGGAAACGGAGCTTGGAAGAAAGGAATACGGGCTTGCCTAAATATTTGCTCCCCGTACAGTAAGCAATAATAGAGAAGTAAAGGCTAAAGGTCGATAATAAGGTGAGTAATATCATACCTTGAGTCATCATAACATATTTTACGAATATTTTGAATTACTATGAATTGTTTTATATAATTTATGTTTTATGATTATATTAATGTTTCAATTACGTGGATTATTTTCTGAACTCTATTTGCTTAAATTGAAATCCATGGATACGTTTGTTTAAATTTTATAAAATATTTGACAATGATTTTATAAACATTTGTTTTGAATATGTATCACCACGGAGGTCCCATGCCTTAGGGGACTTAAATAACTACTGGCCCTCTAAATTGTCACTTTAGTGACCCTCTGACAGTTTTATACCTTGGGAGACTTAAATAACCTTTAGCCCTCTAATTGGTCACTTCGTTACCCTCTGTCATTGACCCTCTGTTCTGTTCTGTACCGTGGTTATAATTATTTTGTTTATATGATTTTGTGTTATATATCTGTTATTAAAAATAATTTATTCGAATCAAATTATTCATCGTTTAGCCTAAATAATTATCCATGGTGATTTTATACCATTATGCTCTCAGTATAATATTTTTCACCTTACCATGTGTTTATAGCTGTTAAAACTCCTTTCACGTGAAGAAATTTAAAGAATGATGGTTTTACCTTGTGTATCAGAACCTCAAATTTGATATGGATATCATGTTTTTTTTTTCTTCTTGTAATCATTATCTGACTGATGTTACATCGTTACATAAATAATAATTTCTATGTACGCTTTAGATGTTTATCTACATCTTTTATACATAAAAAATAATTTCTATGTACGCTTTAGATATTTATCTACATCTTTTATTTTAATGTGCTGCATTATTTAATTTAATTACTTCGAATTAATCTAAAAAATTTTAAAATTAGCTAGTTGCGAATCCAATCCTAGTCACTGGGATGGGTCGTGACATTTGCATCACATGTTTAGGTTAATTTTGCTCTATAGAGAGAGAAACAAAACATTGAGAGGAGATATGTTGAAGTTTTCAGGTGCGCGAAGCAGGATTATTACCATACCGAAGCAGCTGAAGTGAATTATGAAGGAAAATGTTTAAAACTCACAAATTTTTTTTTTATAATTTAATCTATAATGATATAACTTAATACATTTTAACTCTTAAATTATCATATACTCAATTATACTCTTTTTTGAACTCATCACCGTCGCATTATTTTGAGCCCATTTGGAGAGTTGCTATTTTAATTGATTTTTTTTATTATTTTAGCTTGGCTAAAAAGCTGTGTTTGAAAAATTGGTTGATCTTTTTTTTGTAATTAATTTGATGGTTGTAAGAAAAAAAAAATTATAATTTATATGTGACATTTTATCTTATTGATTATTTTAGCCTGTTTTATCTTTACTGATTATTAACAAAAAAAAAAAAAAAAAAAGGAAGAAGAAGAAAAAGAAGAAGAGGACCAAACTCACTTTCCAAACAAACCCTTTGTCTTTCTTTTTTTTTTTAATACTCAAACTCAAGTTATTATAAAATTTATGGGTAAATTACACTGGCTTCCAAGTTTTAAAAAAATACAATAAATCCTATGATTTTGACATAATTATATTGAGTTTCCTTAAAATTTAAATTCAATCCTATGATTTTGACATAATTATATTGAGTTTCCTTAAAATTTAAATTCATATAAAACTTAACCTAATTCTCATTAATAATTTGTGAGTTATATGGATTAAAAAAAAATGACTTTGTCATTTCTTTTATACGAAAATGTATACTATATATGTTATTTTTTTATGTGTGTGTATTTTTACAGCAATTGAATCGTTTCAGCCCATTTAAACTTATTAAAAAAATTAATGTAACTAAGTCAAAATTATATATATTTTTTCAAATTTAGTCAGTGTAATTGACACAAAATTTATTTATCATAGGTAAATTGTTTCAAACTCTGCTTATTTTTTGAAGGAAAATATATAAGACCCACCACAATTCTTTCACAATTTAATTTATAATGATATAACCTAATACATGTTAACTTTTCAATTTTCATATACTCAATTATACTCTTTTTTGAACTCATCAACTTCGCGTTATTTTGAGTCCGTTTGGGAAGTTGACTATTTTAATTGATTTTTTGATTATTTTAGTTTGGCTAAAAAGGTTATGTTTGGAAAATTGGTTGGCTTTTTTTTTTTATAATTAATTTGATGGTTGTAAGGAAAAAAAAAGTTATAATTTAAATGTGATATTTTATCTTATTAACTATTTTAACTTATTTTATCTTTACTAATTATTTAAAATAAATAAATAACACACTAGGAGAGGAACCAATCCCCCATATATCACTTTCTAAAGCTACTGCCAACATCCATGCCAAGGGCTCTCACAGTAGATTTGTTGCAGCTCCCAAATATGTTGACAAATATTGAACTAAAATTGCTTCCGGCGAATCAGAGTCTATGATGATCCGACCGACATTGATTCATTCCATATTTAACATATGTATTCTCTCCTATATAAAGGAGCTCATTATACACACTTGAATATACACAAAACACATATTTTCTCTCTCTTTTTTTCTCTTTATACCTTCATCATGGTATTAGAGCTACAAATTTATTTTTTTTTTTCTGTTCATCACCAGAAGTTTCATCATACTTTTTGGTGTTCCTTTTCTTTTTCCCTTCACTATTTAAATTTGTTTTGGGTACTGATTTCTCATTATCAATTTTCGCAGATCATTTTTTTCAGACACCCATACCATCATCTGGCTCAAAATCTTCTCCCGATTCCAACGCCACCAAAATCATCATCAAACGGGCCCACACGCGCCCACACGCGCCGCCTGACACTCTACGCATCACTCACTTCTGCAGCCACTCGCTCATGCGCCCTCACGTGCACCTTCTGTATCGCTGACTTTAATTACTACGCGTTGACATCGGCCCTCAACTGTTTCATCCAGCCGCTCCGTTATGTTGCAGCTCAAGCCCAACTGCTTCCAGCACCTCTACTAACCTGCTCCGCACCGTTTCTGCTATCATGCGCTGCGCCTCCTCCTCGCTAACATGAGCCACACCTGCTAACATTAGCCTTCCTCTTGTTGACGTTAGCCCTGCACCCTGTTTGACCAAAATTCAACCTTTAGCTTGTTTTTGTCTATTTTCTGCACCTTCTCTGCTCATTTTTGGCTTGGTTTCCACCTATTTTCGACCTTCGGATTCACTAGTATGCTCTGTTTTTTCTATTTTTGTCTCTATGGATTGTTCAGACACTGCTCATCCTATTTCAATTATCCTTGATGGCTTAAATTATATTATGTGGGCCCAAGTCATGACTGGCTTTCTTAAGGGCAAGAAATTATGGCGTGTTATTACTGGTGATGTGCCTAAACCAACCCAAGAGATAGAGGAATCTGCAGGCAAATATGCTGACCATTTGGAGGAATGAGACAATAAAAATTATCAGATCACTATTTAGTTTAAGAATATGTATGTTACATTTATTAGCCTTCAGTTTGGCCGCTTTCAACTTGGCTCGGTCTCCACACCTGCTAAAGATATTTGGGACTTCCTCAAAGAACAATATCAGACTACTGGTCTTGCTCATCAATATCAACTTTAGAGCCACCTCCATCGCTTGTGCCAACAGCTTGGTCAGTCCGTTAATGACTTTCTATCTCAAATTTATTCTATTTGGGATCAACTTGCTCTGTTTGAACCTGCCTGGCCTCATCTTGAGGATACTTTTCTCTTTATCACTTATCGCAATCAGCAGAGGTTGGTTCAGTTTCTTATGGCTCTCACTCCTCACTTTGAGCCAGTCCGGGCTGCCCTACTACATTGCACGCCTTTTGCCCTCCCTTGAGCAGGCTATATAGGAGCTTCTCTCTGAAGAAACTCGTCTTGGTCCATCCTCCACGCCACATGTGGACTTAGTTCTGGCCACTCCTTAGTCAAGGGGCTCTTCCTCCACACGGTCGACTCATCGGTGCACTTATTGCCAGAATTGCGGGCTTCCTTCTACTCATCTTCTGGTTCACTGTTCAGTCAGGTCTTGCTGTTACTATAACGAAACTAGCCTCGGACATCTCCAGCAAGATTGCTTTCACAATCCATCTTGCCCATCCTCTACTGGGTCATCTTCTCGTGGCTCTCATTTACGGGGACGTTCACATCATTTTGGGCCTCAATCTTGGTCTATGCCTGCTTATCGTACTGCTGCTGCTGCCTTTAAGGACTTCTTACAGTCTGAATCTTTTGATCCTTCCACCCCTGTCTTCTCTCAGACCAACTTAAAACTTTGATCAAACAGTTTCTCTCCACCTCCAATACTCCTCCTGCTACTGCCTTGTCTGTGGCCTCAAGTACATCTTCCCAATATTTTGACTCTGCCAGTTGTAATCATATGACTTCGGACTCTACTATATTTTTCTCCACATCTTCTTCTCTTCATATTCTTTCTATCCATACTGCTGATTGATCTCTCATATCAGTGAGTCATATTGGTTTTGTTTCTACATCTCATTTGTCTTTATTTCATGTTTATCTTATTCCTGCTCTCACTTTAAACATTATTTCCATTAGTCAGTTATGTAAACATGGTCTCACTGTTACTTTTTTCTGCTAATGGTTGTTTGGTGTAGGACCCTCGAACGGGACAGACACTTCAGATCGGCCGTAAGCATGGACGTCTCTATGAATTCATCCATTTTCATGTTCTTGTTTCCACTCCATTGGCTACCTCTACATCTACCTCTACCTTATCCCCCTTTCATCTTTGGCATTGTCGGTTAGGTCATCTATCAGGTAGTCGTTTAAATTTTTTAATTTCTAGTGGTCAGTTAGGATCTGTCTCTTCAGATACTTTGGATTGTTTATCTTGTCAACTTGCCAAACAACCGGCTTTATCTTTTAATAAAAGTAATTTTGTTTCTAGTGTTCCTTTTGATCTTATGTATTATGATATTTGGGGCCCATCCCCTACACCTACCATGGGGGGATCACGTTACTTTGTTATTTTTGTTGATGATTTTTCCCGCTATACTTTGATATTTCTTATGAAAAATCGTTCTGAACTTAAACAACTTTATTACATTTTTTCAAAAATGGTTCAAACCCAATTTTCCAAAACCATAAAGATTTTTCGTTCCAACTTGAATTCTGAATTTTTGGCTTTTTTTCAGAGTCATGGTACTTAGCCTCATCGTTCTTATGCCAGCACGTCCCAACAAAATAGACGTGCTGAACGAAAACATAGGCATATTCTTGATATTACTTGAGCTCTTCTCATTTCTTTTTCTTGTCCTGAAATTTTTTTGGAGGAAGTTACACTTACTATTGTTTACACTATCAATTATGTCCCTACTCCAGTCCTTCATAATCAAACACCCTACGAGCGTTTGTATGGCAATTCCCCTTCTTACATCGCACTTAGGGTTTTTGGATCTGCATGTTTTGTTCTTCTTTAGCCTCATGAACATACCAAGCTAGAACCCCATTCTCGTCTTTGTTGTTTTCTTGGGTATGGCATTGAACATAAAGGGTATCGGTGTTGGGACCCAATTTCTAAACGTCTTTGTATCTCTCGCCACGTTGTTTTTTAGGAACATAAAATGTTTTCCTCCTTATCCTCTTTTCACTTATCTTCTCCAGCTCCCATTCTTCACTTTACTGATTCCTCTATAGATCTTTTTCCTGATAATCCACCTCTAGAGACGCCATTGCTTACTCTTGATCCCGCCGAGTTTGTTCTCTCTAATGGTCCTGATGGTCTTGCTGAGTCTTCCTCATTTGGCTCATCCCCTCTTGAGCATGCCCCTTCCAGTCGTCCACAACGAGTCACTCAACCTATTGTTCGTCTTCGTGATTATATTGTTGGTTTAACTACTTTTTCTACTTATGAGCCTACTACCTATCGTGAGGCCAGTTCTAACCCTCTTTGACAACAAGCTATAACTGATGAATTGTAGTCATTAGACAAAACTCATACTTGGATTGTTGTTGATCTTCCCCTGGTAAGATTGCGATTGGTTGTAAATGGGTTTATAAAATCAAGACTCATTCTGATGGATCCATTGAGCGATACAAAGCTTGTCTGGTTGCTCGGGGCTTCACTCAAGAATATGGTATTGATTATGAAGAAACTTTTGCTCCTGTTGCTCGCCTCACTTCTTACCGTAGTTTGATTGCTGTTACTGCCGCTCGCCATTGGGGCATTTTTCAGATGGATGTGAAAAATGTTTTCCTCAATGGGAATCTTCTTGAGGAGGTTTATATGAAACCCCCTCCTGGGTCTTCTATTCCGGCACATAAAGTCTACAAGCTGCAACGTGCCTTATATGGCCTCAAGCAGGCTCCGCGTGCTTGGTTTGCCAAGTGCAGTGCCACTATTTATGATTTTGGTTTCACCTCTAGCTCCTATGACTCTGCCTTATTTATTCGGACGACTGCTCAGGGCGCCACTCTTCTTCTTCTTCTTTATATGGATGATATGATTATTACAGGTAATGATGAGACTGGTATTCTTAGCCTCAAATAGTTCCTTAGCCGCTATTTTGAGATGAAAGATCTTTGTTCTCTCAATTATTTCTTAGGTCTGGAAATCTCTCATGACTCAACTGGTATTATCTCTCTCTGGCTAAATGTGCTTTCGATCTTCTTGCTCGTGTTGCACTTACAGATTGCAAGACTGCCTCTACTCCGACTGATCCTCAAGCTCACCTTACTCCACTAGATGACACTCTTCTCTCTGATGCTACCCTCTATCTACAATTGGTCTGTAGCCTTATCTATCTTACAGTTACTCGTCCTAATATTGTATATGTTGTCCACATTGTCAGTTAGTATATGACGACACCTCGTACGCCAGATTATGATGCTCTACTTCGCATTTTTCGCTATCTCAAAGGCATTTTGTTTCATGGTCTTCACTTTTTCATTGTCTCTTCGCTTAAGCTTCATGACTATTCTAATGCTGATTGGGCTGGGGATCCCACTGATCGTCGTTCTACCGAGTTTTGTTTCTTCCTAGGGGATTCTCTTATTTGTTGGCGCAGTAAGAAACAGACTCCCACTGCTTATTCTAGTATTGAGGCTGAATATCGCGCTTTAGCCGATACTACTTAAGAACTTTTGTGGCTTTGCTGGCTTCTTGCCGACATGAGTGTCTCTTCTACTGAAGTTACTTCTCTCTATTGTGATAATCACAGTGCCATTCAAATTGCTCATAATGACGTCTTTTATGATTGTACTAAACATATTGACATCGATTGTCATTTTATTCGTCAGCATGTTATTCGTGGAACGGTTCATCTCCATCGCATTGCTTCTACTGATCAACCTACTGATATCTTCACCAAGGCTCATCCTCCCGGACGTTTTGCTGATTTAGGGGTTATTTGGGATGAACTATATAAGTGCACTTTTTGAATTTTTAGATAAAAAAGTAGAAGAAAAAAAAATGGTTGTTTGGGATAACTTTTTGACTTTTACGAAAAAATGTGTATTAAAATTGGGAAATTCTATTTCCACACGCCTAATTAGTTTAGGACACACATTTAATGAAGTATTAATTTAATGACAATTATATCCTAAATAAAAATGACCATAATAAACGAATTCGGATCCTCGGCCGCCCTACCCGGCCGCCCTACCCGGCAGCCCCCCAAAACGACGTCGTTTTGGGGTTTTTTTTTTTTTTTTTTTTTTTTTTTTTTTTTTTTCATCAACGACATGGAATGAATCTGAATCATGTATTGAATAACAGTTTACAACATGGAATTTGTGGGGACATAATTTTGAGTTGTTCACGTAGCTTAGGTCGTTAGTTGAGGTGTGATGGGGGTGATTCTGATTAGCCAAGGTGTAGTTAGACTACATCTGAATCTGTGATAATTAGATGGATAAGATTCCTAGATGTCGATAGGCTCTCTGTTTGGATAAAGTTGGACTCTTGAGTGAGTTCATCTTAATCCAAATAGAAGTCCGAGATAAGTGTTATTCCTGAAAGGGATAGAATCCTATGCCCGCCTCTGCCTCCTCCTCCCCCATTGGTTATGGCCCCCTCCAATCCGGCCGGCCCTTCCCTTCCTCCTCTTCCTCCTCTTCCTCCTCCTCCCTCCTCCTCTCCTTCCTCCCTCTCTTCCTCTGCGTTTTTTTTTTTTTTGAAAATTTACCCCCAAAACGACGTCGTTTTGGGGGCTGCCGGAAACGGCCGCCGGGTAGGGCGGCCGAGAATCCGGACTCATAATAAACATCCAACAACACCCATAATATTATGTAGAAAAATTCTTTGTACATATATTTTAAGAACAAAAAAATCTCAATATACACCTTTTGAGTTAAAAAAAAAAAAAAATAAATCCTAGTTTTTTCATTGTTTGCTTTACTCTCTAAGTTTATACTGCTTTGATTATATCGTTTTGTCATTAAAATCTAGCATAATTCTTGATTTTTGTGATAGAAGAGTTGCAAATTAATGGAAATTCAAATTGAAATAATAATATGCCTGGTTACAACGAAAGCAGTTATGAAAATGTAAGTTTTTTTGTGCAATTTTTTTTTTTTCACAATTTTAATTCTGTAAACTAATGCCAAAGCATGCTACTTTTTTGGGATATGAACTGCCAAAATTATTATTTGAAAATCAAGTTCCGAATTTGGATTCGTAACTCAACTTTCGAATTAAAAAATTTATTTCAGAAACCAAGTTCCGAATTTTTTTACATATTTCGGAAGTTAAAAATCTAACAAACCTTTTTCGTTCGGATAACTGATATCGAATAAACAAAATCGAATTGCTTCCAGAAAAAAACGGGAGTTTATGAAAAATAAGAGATAGATGGAGTTGTACGTCTTCAATGGAATAAGATACAAAATGATGTTGTTTCAAGATCTATGTTGATACAAGTCGATGCCAAATAATGACTTTTATGATATTGACTAGATTGTTGATTGAAGAAATCAGTTTGATGATGTAACTGAAAATCAAATGAGGTAGTTTATTGTATAATATGAAGATTCATAGAGCGATTTGCTGAGGGATTCTTGTGAAATATGTTGCTATGTTTTCAAGGTAGGTGGAATTTAAAATGGGTCTACACCATTGATTCTCTATGGAACAAATGATTTAAGTGGTGTGTGCACAAGAATGTTAGTTTAGGGTATAATTGGAACATGTGAGGTGTGAATTGAGAACAAAAACATAAAACCAATTTTATAAGGGTGTGCATTGAGAAATTATGTACATAAAGATAAAAGAGTATGTGGAAATAGAATTTTCCATTAAAATATTGTATAAAATAGTAAAATTACCATATTACCCCTAACATATCTAAATGTGTGCTGACACTGATTTGTATGGGAAGCCAGCACGGTGGGCTGTAATGTGTAGAATGTAGGAGCAGCTTGTCTCTCGAACTGAACGGTGTTATTCGGCCCGTGGGGGGCCTATCATGGGTCTCGTTTTGTTAATCGGAACCGTTAATATGTAGAAATCGTTGAGTAATATATGCTCATAAAAAATCACGTTGATCAGATATCAATAGTATCTGATCGGATTAGTTTTCTGTCAACCGTTAATTTGTTCACCGTTCATTTTTCTCATACAAAACTGGTTTGATCATACAGTTATCAATATCCGATAAATGTGATTTTTTACAGACATATAGTACTCGACAAGTTGTATACATTGCACGGTTCCGATTATCAAAACAGGACCCGTGGTGGGCCTCACGTATCAAACAACACCGTCTTGTGTAAATATTTTGTGCACTCGCTATGTACTTGGTTCCATCACTTCACATTGTACCGTGTCTCTGCAATGATACGAAGTTGACAGCTAATTTGTACTTTTTTGTGTTAATTTTTTTTATATATATATATTTTTGTGAATAATGATAATTTTTTGACTTTTATAATAATTTTTTGGCTTTTTACCATTTTTAAGCTTACCCAAACATGCACTTAGGTTAAGTTTGACATCTTCAAAAAAAAAAAGTCAAAAAGTCACTAACCTATTTAAGTCACATCATCTTATTTAAGTCACATCACCTCTATATCACATCACTTCAAACTCAACCCATATTTCATAAAAAGTCAAAAAATACACTTATTTAGTTTCCAAACTTATAATGGTTGATATCTTTCCACTTTGGGTGTGTTTGATTGGGGGGATAAGGAGTAACTATTTACTATGCGGATTGTAATCTAGGGGAAGCATCAAATCCGCCGTTTGTTTTTTTTTTTTAGTCCGCCGGACATGGAGTCCGGCAGGATTCCTTATCCCCCATATGAGGGACTATTGTATCCTGGGAGGGGTGTGGGACAATTTTCGGGAGACTATCCACTGTTGGGATTAGGTGGTAAAATGACCATTTTAAACTTCTACTATTTAATTATATATTATATTTAATAAAATTTAAATGTCTCAATTTAAAAATAAAATAATTTTATTTAGGGCAAATTACAAACACCCCCTCAAAGTTTGGTAAAAATACATATTCCTCCTTGAGGTTTAAGAAATTACAAATTATCCCATGAGGGTCAAATTTTCATAACAAATTAGGGAAAATTATGGGGGAATCTGTATGAAAATAAAAACCTCAGGGGGCAATTTGTTATGAAAATATAAACCTCAGGGAGCGGGATGTAATTTGTCAAACCTCAGGGGGGAATTTGTATTTTCACCAAACCTCAAGGGGTGTTTGTAATTTGCCCTTTTATTTAACTTTTTATTGACATTTTATTTATTTTATTTTTTTACAATAATTTTTTATAGATATTTTATGGGCAAATTACATATACCCCTCGAGATTTAGCAAAATTACAGATACCCCCTGAGGTTTGAGAAATTACAGATACCACCTGAAGGTTATATTTGCATAACAAATTAGGGGGCAAATTGTTATAAAAATATAAACTTCAGAGGACAATTTGTTATGAAAATATAAACCTCAGGGAGGTATTTGTAATTTGAGAAACCTCAGGGGATATCTGTAATTTAGCTAAACCTCGAGAGAGGTATATGTAATTTGCCCATATTTTATTGATGTTTTATTTTAAAATTTGTTTATATTTTATTTAATTTCATTATTTAAATTTAATAGATGCTTTATTTAATTTCATTGTTTTATTATTATTATTTTTAAAAACAAATTTATTTTAAATTTTAATTAAAAAAATAACATATATTTTATTTATTTAATTTAAAAAAAAATTATTTAATTGTGTAAAAAATAAAATAAAATAAATTTTTATTTAATGTAGCTAAAAATAATTAAAATGTTAAAGATATGTTTAATACTGTTATTATTTAGTAAACAATTAAAAAATAGTAAAATAGTCTTTTGTTCATTTATTCTATCTAGTCTGTTCAATCAAACATTAGATTATTAAAAATAATCATTTTCAGACATCTAATATTATGAAAAAACAAATACAATATACATATCCAATCTAATCAAATAGTCAGAGAGATTCACAATTTCAGAATTCAAATTATTATAATTTTTCCTTATCCAATCTGGTCAACCAAACACATTTTTAAACTTACGAGGGACTGTTAGTATATATATATATATAGAATAATATATATAGACTGATTGATTGACCGACCTTTCAGATTCCATACATTAAGATGATTTGATTTAGAGCGATTGATTCACATTCATATTTGAATATATAAATATATATTAATACTGTGTTTGGTTGAGAGATTTAAAGAAAGATTTAAAAAGAAAAATAAAAAAGATAGGTGAAATATGAAAAAAAAAATATATCTATATTTCACATAATTTTACATATCTTTTCTCTTTGTCTTTTCAAATCTTTCCCCAACTCTCCAACCAAGTATAGCGTAAGATGATTTGATTTAGAGCGATTGATTCATTCATATTTGTAGGGTTGAGCGAGGAATCCGTGAAATCTGTAATCCGATCCAGTTCAGTCCAATCCGATAGGTTTGGATTGGTTTTTTGAATCCGTGGTTCGGTTCCAGATTGAAGAATTAAAAATTCGTAGTCCACGAATTGGTTCCGGATTAAACCCCAAGGTTCCGGATTGGAACCGATCCGGACCGTATACAAATAGTCTATATTTTTATTATACATCGTCCTCCATAGTATTTTCTCTTATTCTATATAAAACCTAAATTCAAACCTAAATCCGTATAATATCTTTTTTTATTACTTTTGTTTGTTAGTTTTTAATTTTAATTTATAATGGCCTAAATTCTTATAGTAAAACCAATTTTCTTATAGTTGTTTAAATTCTAGAACAATATATCGCTATTATAAAAAAACATGTTACTATTATAGAACTAATATAGCGTTATATTTATATTTTTATGAAATTAAAGTGTTATATATATATTTTTATTATTTAATTATATGAATCCATAGTTCTAAACCGATCAAATCCGTATTTAAATGGATTGGTTCGGATTGGTTCTATGATTTAAATAAATTGGATCGATTTCAATTTTTCAAGAATCATAAATAACAAATTAATCCTAATTTTATCTCAATTCAATCTAATCCGGACCATGCTCACCCCTACATATTTGAATATATAAATAAACACATATTCCCTCTCTATTTCTCTCTATACCTTCGTCACCAGACATCCAACGTCCTTGAGCACTGCGAATTAGTCCAGCACACGCACTGTCCAGTACGCCGACAGACATCCCCAACACTTGTCTCCGTTGCAATGGACGACAGCTTGTCCTACCCACCCATCGACCCCACCAATTTCGACCTCATCATCGTCGGCACCGGCCTCCCGGAATCCGTCCTCGCCGCCGCCGCCTCCGCTGCCGGAAAAACAGTCCTCCACCTCGACCCCAACTCCTTCTACGGCTCCCACTTCTCCTCTCTCCCTCTCTCCGACCTCACCTCCTTCCTCCATTCCCAATCCTCCTCCCACCACTCCCCTCCTCCCTCCTCCTCCGCCGATTACATCGCCGTTGATCTCTGCTCCAGACCCATGTACTCCGACCTCGACATCTCCTCCCACTCCCCCGAACCCCTCCAACATTCCAGAACATTTAACCTGGATTTGGCCGGCCCTAGGGTTTTGTTCTGCGCCGACTCGGCCGTTGATCTCATGCTCAAATCGGGAGCGAGTCACTACATGGAGTTCAAGAGTGTTGATGCCAACTTTGTGTGCGATGGCGATGGGAAGTTGTTGAGTGTGCCCGATTCGCGATCGGCGATATTTTCGGATACGAGTTTAGGCCTAGCTGAGAAGACCAGGTTGGGGATTTTTTTTTAAGCTTGTTGATGGGCATTTGAAAGCTGCTGTTGTTGGTTCTGATGGTGGTGATGATAGTGGTAGGAGGATTTCGGATGAGGATTTGGAGAGTCCGTTCGTTGATTTCTTGAACAAATTGCGATTGCCACCAAAGATTAACTCGTACGTATTGTTTCGCCTTTCTCTATTTGTTAGTGAGAGTTCTTGTTCTGTTTCTATGCCCTTGTTAATTGCTCTATTTCATTGTTATGTTATTTGTGTCAAAGTAAGATTTTTAAAAAAAAAATAAAAGTAAAAAATAAAATTTCTGGTTATGTGAAAATTAATACATATATAAATCGAGCCTTCACTTTTCAACAGTGTAAACTTTCTTGTTCCTTTGCAAAATTAATGATATTTTTTAACATTATACCTGCATGAAGGCAGATTCGAGATTTAGTTCACCTGATAATATACCATATTTTACATTTAATATCTTAATAGGTGGATAGGGACGTTCTTCATCTGTTCAACTCACCTAAGCATTGTGTTAACGATATACTTGGGGGATACTGGTTCTCCATCCATGCAATGGCCATTTTTAAAAGATATTATTAAGATGTTCTTTTGCGTCAATAATGTCAGTTACAACTCTGTAACACATCTGCATTAAGCCTTGTCTTCTCTTTACTTTGAGATTTTCTTTGATTTGAAGAGAATTTGAAAAAGCCAGGGTGTTTTTTGATAGATGCTTCCATGTAAACTATGTAATGGCTGGCTTTTTAGTGGAAGACATATTCTCGTCTAATGGAGTTCATACCTATTCAATGCAATCATATGTTTAGATGGTCATTTAGGATTCCTTGCTAAAGTTCTTTTTTTCCCTCTTTGTATTATGAATTGAGTAACTTAAATAAGCTTTCTCCATGTAGGACTATTCTGTATGCAATAGCAATGGCTGATTATGATCAAGACAACATGGAAGTTTGTAAAGATTTTCTGAAGACGAAAGATGGAATAAATCGTTTAGCACTTTACCACTCATCAGTGGGCAGGTTCTTCTTTCTGTTTATGGTTAAACATTTATTCTGTAACCATGACCACTATTACTTTAAAAATGGTCTGCATCTAAGTGTATGACATATAGTTTTTTTAAAGAAAGAAAATGAAGATAATGTTGTATGTTCTTGAAAATAGAAAATCTGAAGGTTAAAAGACATTGGATGATTTTTTTTTTTTTTTTTCTCTTACCAGAACTTCAACCAATTCTAAACTGCCCCCCTGTCATTAAAACTGCAAATGTAAAAACTAATGGGAAAACATGGAGAAGATGAGTGGCACTTGCGACTTAAAAAATGATTAAAGGACCCTAGACTTGCCCCTAGATGTATAGAATAAAGATAAAAAAATGATAAAGAGTACATTAAGTATGACTAACTGAGTAACCACAGGAATTTTCCTTTTATTCTATCCACAATCCACAAAAGTTTATAAAGACTAATAAGATTCAGGGAACATTCTATTTATTTAATAAATAAAAATGGCTTGGATCCCCTATACCTTTTCAAAAGAAACAAAATAAAATTGCATCAACAAAATTTCATAGATGGGCCATTGCTTGGTGGAACAATAACAGCTTGGGAGCTGAATGTGCATTTGAGTATAAGGTTAGCCACGTTGTGCAAAAAATGCGAAAGGTTAGGCCAGTACTTGGAGCATCTATCCCAGCACCCTATATTGCGGGACAAGTTGTAATGTCCTTTTTAACAAGCTTTTGGAACAATGTAATTTTGTGATTTTTTGTAATTTAATGATTATTAAATGATGTAATAATGACCGTACTGAAAGCACAGATTTTTCCATTTAAGTGTTATCTTTCAAAGGTGAAATCAGCAATGCTTCTCTAAAATGGCTAGATACTAAGCAAAAAGCTTACTAGTGCTACATCTTTTTAGTATTAGTGTTTCATGAGCTTGAATGCATAATGACAACAAAAGTTTAGTGCTTTTCTATAACTATGTCCTATACCTGTGAGGCTGTAATGAGGTCATCATGTGAACCATCTTGATGGACAACTCCACATTTATTCTCTTTCTCTCCCTCTCCTCGCAATCTTGTCCCTTTTTTGCCTCTAACAAAGAGTTTTAATAATCTCTGATAATCTTAATTATTGTTCTCCTCATCCTTGTCAGGTTTTCTAATGCACTTGGGGCTTTGATTTACCCTATTTATGGTCAAGGGGAATTGCCTCAGGCCTTTTGCCGCCGTGCTGCAGTAAAAGGTTGTCTATATGTAAGTTCTGTGCTTTTGATTGGCCAACTATTGGTCTCCTTTCATATTACATCTTTGTCTTCATCATTCGTGATGCATTTCTGAAACAATAATGACTTGTACTGTCCTAATTTCTTTAATTTTATCCAACATTTTTGCTTTTTTACTTTTCGCTTTAACTTTGTTTCATTTTCTCGTTTTACATTTTCATCTTTTTTCAAGTTTTTTACATTTGTGATGTTACACTTAACTCATAGAAACTAATGACGGAGTTCTTTTCAGAAAAGTTATAGCACCATATCATCATCATCATCATCTTATCATAATTGTTGAACCCTTTTCTTTTCCTAGCCCCTGATTTCGTTTTGAAAATGCAAGTACTTGCTGGGACTTGTATACCTTTGTGTTATTGCTGCTGAATTCTTGAAGTGGTTGATGGAATCTCTTTTATAAGCAGTTATTCTGTCTCCCTCTTAAATGCAAACTCATATTGAATTACAAGGAAATGAAAGACATATATAAGATTTACTAAGTTGTAAGCTTAACTCTCTGTTTGGATGGAGGGGGTTGGTGAGAAAAGAAAAGAAATGGTGAGAATTGGAAGCCCTTCACTTGTTTGGATGGTTAAGTAAGGTGAGAAATGATGAGAGATGGTGAGAAATGGACTCTCACCAGATCTGTGTTTTGTTTCTCACCAAAAGTGGTGAGATTTGGTGAGAAAAGAATTGGGTTTAATGAAAGGGGATTTTTTCTTAAGGTCCCTTATCCAATATTTTTGTAAAGTCTAAGATCCTTCACACATCGATCCAGAGAATTTCTCTGGATTTCCCACTGTGCAGAGAAATTTTCTCCAATTTCTCTGCTTTGCACAAATTTATTTGGTTTGCAAATTTCTTTAGTTTTTTTTGGACTTCCCAGAGAAATTCTCTCCAAACTAGAGAAATTTCTAGAATTTCCAGAGAAATTCTCCAAACTAGAGAAATTTTCTGTGTGTTTTTGATAAACTAGAGAAACTTGAACCAAAAAAAAAAAACCAGAGACGAAGATTATATACATGTATATAAAACATAAAAAACATAAAGTCACCAAACCAGATTGATGAAGATTATATGCAAAACATAAAAAAAAATGATCTCAACATTTATATACATTTAAAAATGATCTTAACATTTATAACATTTAAACCAAATTGATGAAGATTATATAAAGTCACCAAACCAGATTGTAAATATACATGTATATATACAAATCATATGATTGATTGAGGAAACCTAGTTTCATTTTTTGATCAAATCAATTGGATTTACACTCAAATTATCAACGCTGATCTTAACATTTTCGTTTCAAGAAATTAGAGTCAATTTCGCCATAACAACAATCGATACAGATATACCAAACAAAAACAAAGCGAGAGAATTCTAGAGAGAGAGAGAGAGAGAGAGAGAGAGAGAGAGAGAGAAATGATCACTGTAGAGATGAATATCCGCCTTGCTTTTAGACCAAATCTGCGCCGCCGGAGAAGAAGTCGTTGTTGAGGAAGGGGTGGCGCCATGGGGAAGGAGTTGATCGGAGAAGAAGATGAAGAGAGAGAGAGAGAGAGAGAGAGATGCAGCTCAGATCGCGGTGGTTCGACTCAAATCGTAGTGGTTCACAGCTTAGATCGCGACATCCGGCGACGGCGTGTGGAGACAGAAGCGAATGTGAAACCAGTATTGTCGGAGATGAAGACCAAGAGAGGAGAAAGGAGCAGAGAGAAAGAGAGGAATGTACAAAGAGAGAGAGAGAGGGTTTTTTTTGGAGAGAGAGAAATGAACTCACCTTAGAATGAAGATCGCACAGAGAGAGTCAAATTTCTTTGTGATATATAGGTGTGAGGTTAAGGGACCTTAGACATCATAAAATAATATCGTAAATTTCTTCCATTATTTAAAATGGGAGTGGGATCTTATACTAATTTTCACTTAATGAAACTTGTTTAAAATACCAAAATCACCCTTATGAAAAAACGAAACTTATTGATGCGGAAGGTTATTTTAGTAAAATGAAATAAAACACTTTCTTTTCCTTTCTCTTACTTACTCTATCCAAACAAGATAGGTGAGAAACTACATTCTCTTCTCTTTTATTCATCCAAGCATAATAGTGAGAAAGTATAATCTTTTCTTTTCTTTTCTCACCTAGTTGAGAAACCACACTCATTTCTTTTCTCACCTTCCCTCACAATCCAAATGGAGTGAAAAACCTAGAAACACGGGGCTTGTTTGGTTTGTTTTTGGGAGAGTTGTTTTCGAAAAAAAATTCTAAAATTTTGTTTGGTTTGTGATTTTTCTCAAAAAATTTCCAAAATTACTTTCTCTTACACATCAATCAATCACTTTTTCTCTCTCCTCTCATTCTCAATCACTTTTTCTCTCACACACATCTCCTCAATTACAACAAAATATCAAATCATCCCAAACTTCCAAACTCTAATACTACTTTCAAAATATACAACCAAACAAACCAAAAAAATATCTAAACTCTCTCCCCAATTTTATTTTTTTTTGAAAATCACTCCTTCAAAAACAAACCAAACACACCCACGGTCTCTCTCATGAGGGGAAATTTGGTTCTAGTATTTCATTTAGAAAAAGATTTGAGCTATTTGATAATGTTATTGCAAGAAGTTTCTAGGTAGGGTTGTTCCCCCTTTTGGAGCCTTTGCCTCTCTGATAACCCTTTCTGTTAGCTCAAGCAATTAATTGTTTTCATATTTAGTTTAACAGTGTCTAACAACAAAATCATGAAATTAAAAAAATTCCCTTTGCAACCTCCAATAGAAATTTCTGTTAAACATGTCCTGCGTCCCTTCTCTGCAATTGTACCAGGTGTAGTCAGTTTCTAACACTATACTTAAATATATCTTGTTATGACTACATCATGTGAATTTCTTGAACCATCTTATTCGTCATGTTCTCATTCATTCATCTCACACTTTTGTGCCAGATATGAATGCTAAAAGTATCGGTGATAGTGAATTTTTTTTTCTTCAAAAAATAGTAATTGTTTTTAATTTCATTTGTTGTTTCATGCTCTGTGTGGAGCACTGCTACTGATATTGCATTTTATTTGTGGCTTCTTTGATTTTTAATACTGTTTTTGCTGATTGGATTAAATTAATATTCATTTGATGTAGAAATGTTGTATTTGCTTCAACCAGCTATAATTCTTGTTTAAATTTAAACTTCTGTTGTGTAGGTTCTTCGAATGCCAGTAAATGCTCTACTAATGGACAAGGTTTGGATATATACATTTGCTTTGTGTTCATTTTCTGTAATGAACGATTGTCGTAAATTGAGCTTTAGTATTTTTAAAGTGAAATGGATTCCATTGTCATGTTCTTGTGAAAATTTTGTAGGATAGTGGGAGTTACAAAGGTGTTAAGGTGGCTTCTGGTCAGGAATTATTCAGCCATCAGATAATCCTGGGCCCATCATTTATTGTTCCATCACCATTACTTAAATCTTCCCCAGATATCCTGCAAGCTAAATTAAAAGATTTTGGCCTACAAGATTTTAGGGGTAAGGTGGCTAGGGGAATATGCATAACAAAGAGTTCCTTAAAGCCAGATGTTTCAACTTTTCTGGCGGTATACCGTATATCCTCCTAAATGTGAATTCAATGCACCAATTATTATTGTAAATTTGTACGAGTGAAATACAACATACTATTGACTACTCTTTTTCTCTCCAGCTCTGTACCCTGAGCAGGTTGCGTCAATCAGAGTTCTCCAGATAGGTAGCAGTTTAGCTGTTTGTCCTTCTGGCATGTTAGTTACTATTTTCCTTTCTCTCTCACTTGTTTTTTGAATTAAATGTTTATTTCTTCCTTTCATACCTCTTGTTATTTTCTGTTGCAGGTATTTTTTGTTTTTATCAATGGAATGTGTTATTATATGCATTGTTATTCAAATTCTGTGTGTGTACCTTGTACTGAGCCTAATCTTTCGTTTAGTGTGTAATTGTGCTTGGGCTTATTATACCAAGAAGAAACTAAATAAATAAATTAATAATTTTTTTTTGGCCCTTGATAACCCTGTACTTGTTTTGAGTTAGATTGGTCATGCTATCATGACTGAAAAGCTATTTTGATTAGCATGTTGTCTCTCGTTAATGGCCCAATACTGTACAATATCAGCCGCTAACACGTTGGATTTAGCATCTCAAATTTGTTAACAGTGAGTTTGTCTATGAATTGGGATGTAATAAGAGTGTATCAAAATTGGGGGCAATTATTTTGAAGTTCTGTTTATGATGGTGCAATTTTCAAATATAGTTAAATTTTCTTGTCAAACCAAAGAATGGTCTTGAGGGATGAGATGTTATATACATCTAAAAAATATCTAGGTGTGCAAGTCTGATTAGAAAAATAGGTAAAGGTTTGGTTGGATCATGCCTGCGCATCCAATTATGTGATTGGATAAAGGTAAGTAAAAGAACCTATTGTTAGCCGTGAACTATTCTTCTACCATCTTGCTTTCATAATGGGCTGCATATTGGATTATTTTTCTTTTCGAAGAGAGAGAAGATCAATAAGGGGTCTGTTTTCTGACGTGTACACAGTTGAGATGCTCAACCTGTTTTCAACTGGATGGCACATCTTATTTTTAACGCTTCTTTTAACTTAAATAGCACACCAATCTTGCATATGGGAGCTCCACTACAGGGTCATTTCCAGAGGTTTTTCATGTTCGATTCTCACGGGGCGCAAAACACTTGGGCTTAACTGATACATCTAGTTTGCGGGTGATTGCGTGTAGCCAAAGTTTATTCATGAGGCCTTCTACTGGATGACAGGGTCGGTCAGCTGGAGTTCTCTGAAGAAATAAAAAAAAAAGAAAAAGATATTTTACCCATTGCATACACTTTCTTTTTTGGTAAGTTTGTCTGTAGCATGCTCTTGATGAGGATTTAAATTTTCATTCATGTTGACATATTTTAATCAATTTCAAAATTTTGACAATTATGCTAAACCTAATATTTAGTGAAATGAACAGAGTGGGAGCATTGAGAACTAGGCCTACAAAAGAGGACTTATGCTAGACCATTTCAATGCACAACTACACATCGCATGAAATTTTTAAATGAATTGATCTTCCGTTTCCATATTGTCCTAAGGTGTAATGGTAATGTAATCATTATATAAGTGCACAGAAAATTTGCATGCTTTTGAGTTGATTCGGATTGCAGGAATGTCTGATTGACTGCTAGGTTAAATCTGTTCTAATTCTTCGATAAGAATTGCATAGCAAAATGGAATTTGAATAGGATCTTCTTTGCTTTTTGTACCTAAAAACACTTCCTAATAGTTTCATGCTAACAGGGACGTGCATTTTTAGGTTTACTGATATTAACCTAAGTTTGTTGTTTTAGGGGAGATTTCTCAAATAAGGAACTAGGGAGTGTCCTCTCTGTCTACCCCCAAAAGAAAAAAGATCATTTTATGTACGCAGAACAACTAGGCCTCATGCCAAGATTACCTTAGGGATCACACCTAGGACCTCTTTTACTATCACACCAAAGAATAAGATTGTATCAAACAACTAGCTTGAAAGCTACTGGGAAATTTTGTATTCTCATTCATTCGTCATGCTTCAAATTCTTGATGTTACATCTATTTATAGACTTCACAAAGCATGTGTTTGGTGCAGAAGTCTATTCCTATTTCCTAGAGGTATAGGCGGAATAAATTTGTTGTAATGAAATGAACCTATTAATGGTTGCATACATTGAATAAAAACATGTGGTTAAATATTTCTAAATGTTGCTTCATTTAACTAGGAGGCCCACAATGCCATATATGTTCCAACTCATGTTTAGTCAAATATCCCAAGTAGGTCCCTGGTCATCCAACATATGCTAAATCAAGTCTCGTGCCCTAGAACCATCCTGTCCACGCCTTTTATATACTTTTAGTGGTGGCTGGCATTTGCCATCAATTAATGATTAAATAGGGTAGTATCTAGTGATAGAATGTTTGTTGATCATAGCAATAACTTATGCCCCCATATGTTGACTGACCCTTTGGTGGCTACCCAATCAAGTTATTTAACTTCGTATTGTTTGAGCTCACACTGTTAAAGTTTTATATTTTTGTTTCAAGTTTTAGTCAGTGAATGAAAATATTCACTGTTATTGTAATATGGAGTTATGATTATTGGCTTATGGATTTGTTGCAAGTATGTTGCTAATTGTTGATATATGTTGGGAAGAATTTGCATCAGTTGATTTATACTGTTCCTTCTTTTTTTTTTTTGGTTCAGGTATGTTTTGTATCTTTCAACTTTGTGTGATGATGCCATTCAAGGAAAAAAATCACTGCATGCTGCTGTAAATGCTATTTTTTCAGTTCCTATTTCTGTAACACCTGAAAATAGCAACACAGATGAAAGTGAGAATGCAGAAGTGAAGCCCACTTTACTTTGGAGTGCTCTATATATACAGGAAATGGCTACGGTTAGTTTTTATCTTTTGTCCCTTTCCTTTTCCTGCTGTTTGTTGATTTTTTGGGGTGCTATGTATTTGAGTCTTTTATTTGAGAATTGGAGGTTTTATTGAGCTGCCACAAGCATGTCAAGTCTTCTGGTTGCCTGTGCACTCTGGTCAATTAGCCCAGCAGGAAGTGGTTTTATTCTGATGGTTGTAACAATCCAAGATTACTCGAGTTCCGGACTGCTTTCTGGGGGACAGGCAGATCCTTGGGTATTTAGGAGTCTATGTTTTAGGTTAAGGAGTAATGAGGAGGGATTAGTATGAAAATTGGATATAGAAAAGGCACTATAATATATCTATTCAGTAGAACTCAATTAGTCTTAATCCCATTCTGTAGTCCCCTCCTCAAAAGTTTTTTTATACAATGAGAATTTCAATAATTTATTTTTGGGAGATAGTTGGATACCTTGTGAGGAGCAGGATATGGTAGGAGAGTGAATGGGGATGGTTATGGAAAGTGAATAGGAAAAGATATGATAGATTAAAGTTCACATGTGGTGTAAATGGACCTTTCTATTATTACCATAGTTTCTTACAATCTGAAATATTGAACTGATGAAAGTGAGTTATGTATGTAAGTCCTTGGTTTGACATCTTTGAGCTTGAGAATGGCATTTTGATAGTTGCCTTTGTTGATTCCAGTGTTCATTTGATTCCATTTTCTCAACCCCTATGCCAGATGGGAATCTAAACTACAATGATCTTCTAGATGCAACTAAGAAGGTATTGTCTTTCCAACTTTGCATAATTTTTGAGAAGGATTTTCATTTTTCTTTTTGACCACACATGGTCTTTATCTCTGCTCAATCCCATGGAATTTGTTTTGCTGTTATATATATATATATATATATAAAATTATGTGGGAAATTTATAATTGAGATTTGGTGCTTTTGCTGTGTGGCAGCTATTTCATATGATGTTTCCACATCATGAATTCTTTCCTGAGACAGCCTTCACTGATCCAGAAGATGATGGTGGGTTTGATCAGAGTCCTAGTGATGATTCACTGAACTCTTAGCAGTCTGACCGGGCGATCAAGTCAAATTGTTAGGTTTTGCTTATCCACACTGATTGGCTTGAGAATTTGGAGGTGCTTGAATCAGCAGTCCTTTGTGCATTGAGTGGACAAGATTGATGCATAGAAACAACAATTTTCATCTCTTGAACTGTCTTTTCTTTGAGCATTTGTCTTTCCAATTCAACACCATGAAGCAGAAATAGAAGGATTGAGCCAATGTCTTTTAGTTTAGTTGGATGTTACACTAGTGGCATGTACCATATGTGTCTTATTATCTTTATACACTCTGTGTGAAATATTTCGTTGACGAACAAATACATATTTTAGCATTATTCAAGTTGTACAGGTTAAGTCTACAAATGAACTTGAACATTGCCTTTTTGTAGGATCAGATTTTCCCTTTCTAATTGATCATTTGACCTGTTTGGTAGAGCTTTTCTTAAGCTAAAATATGATAATCAGAAAACAAAAGTTAAAAGTATTCTTTTCTCAGCTTCTAAATAACTTGTTTTTTATTTATTTTATTTATTTATTTTTTTAGTTTATTTAAGTTATTTTTACCAAACAGTTTGACGCAGACTCTCAAATTAAAATAAGCTGTAATCAATTTCTATAAGTTGTAACAAACAATCCCATTATTAGAACATCATCTCTCTTTGAAAATTGGAGCATGCCCCGTTTTGTCTTTTCCATAACATTTTTGAGGTCCTTCCCCTACAAGAATGTTAAGGGGCCTCTAATTCCAACCCATTCTGCAATTAAGGGGCTTCTAAGTTGCAACTTCGTCTACATTTTGCAATTATAGGACCCAAATAAGATTTAGGATAAATTACACAACTCCCTTGCTCGCTCCATGATTTTGAGTCCAAGCACGCAGTAAGAGATGTGTTCCGCAGGGAGTTGGTTCAGTGGATAAGACTTTCGAATTCCTCGCTCAAGGCTTGGGTTCGAGTCTCAATAGCTCATTGTTGGGGTTAAACACACTCCTTAGCGTCTGGAGCACGCGGGAGGTCTAAGCTTCGGCCCTGACGTAGGTGCGGTGGGATTCCCTACAGATATGCTGTAGGTGTTAAGGGACAATATTCCTTGACGGATATGATGGAGTAGCCTATCTACATATCCATTTTATGAATCTAAAAAAAAAAGAAAAAGAAAAGCTTTGGCCATCACTTTTAATAGTTGACGATCACTTTTGATTGTCATTTTCTATCATAAATCATTGCTGACCACTATACTCGAAATCATTGTTGACCACTATACTCGACGACCGATAATCTTCCTTCTAGCAACCTTTAGAGTCACCGCACTTATTTTGAAGACAAATTTTTTAAACAAATGTATTTCTATGTATTTTTCTTTTGTTTTTATCAAAATAAGCATATATATGATTTTTTCTTTATAAATAAAAAAATAAATTGTAAACGTTATCAAATATGACCTTATATTTCAAGTGAACAATGATTTATAAACAAAATTATTTTTAAAAAATGAAATAAAAATGTTTTAAACTTTATTTAAATGACATGTAAAATTTCAATTTTATTTGACATGGACTACTAAGTCAACTTATTGATTAAAAAAATTCATTCCACTAATTTTTTTTAATGGCCTTTTGGCAAATTCATTTTTTTCACTAAAAGTCCATTTTAATTACTCTTAAGAAGAATACGATTAAAAAGTTGAAAAAATATGCTTTTTTTTAAGCATTAATTTTATTTTATTTATCAGCTAGGCAATAAAAGTTTTATTTTTTATTCTTTTAAAAAAGTAAACTATTATGCTTCAATACAAGAGTGAAAAATAGGATTTATACCAAATTTATGTTTTCTGTTCTGACTGACTATTTTCTTCTTTTCTGCAAATGAGTTGATGTTCTCCTCCACGGCTTCATTGCGAGGTCATTCCCTCAAAGCTCTCTTGGTTTGTTAGTCCTTGAATTACTATAAAAATCACATTCTTCATTTGGCTTATCATTAATTTAGAACTCGATTTCATATTGGTTTATGAGGAGATTCGTTTGGCAACATCATTTTTTAGTTTAAAAGTCAAAAAGTTATTAAACAAATCAAAAAGGCAACAATCTATACTAAAAATCAAAAATTCCATTTTCTCTTTACTTTTTGAACATCTTTTCGTAAAAAGTTAAAAAGTCATCCCAAACATACTAATTTTTTTTTTACCATCATACTTTAGTCAAAAAACCAAAAAGGTACTAAAAAAGCCTGTTCCCGAACGAGGCGGTCATTTTGATTTTGTTTTTTGCTTTGCAGAAGTGGAGAGTGGGTGGGTGCATGCGTGCGTGCGTGCGTATGAAGAAATTGGGTCATACAAAGTTGTCACATTGGGGAAATCTCTGACTTTGCATTTATGTGCTTGACAGCTGATCATCTCCTGGGGTTGTTTGGGATGACCTAAATAAGTGCACTTTTTGTCTTTTTACGAAAAGAATAATGTTTGAGAGCTCGAATTTGGCCCCTCCTAATCCCCCTAATCCCCAAAACGACATCGTTTTGGGGATTTTTTTTTTTTCTTTTCTTTTTTCTTCTTCCATGTTCGACTCTGCAACAGCTCGGAGGGAGAGGGAGAGAAAGAGAGAAGAAGAGGGGAAGAGAGAAGAGATCGTCGCCCAGCACGTCGCCGCCGATCGCCCAGCCCGTCGCCCAGCTCCGATCGTCGCAGCAGCTCCGCCGTCGCCTCCGGCCCCGCCTCCGCCTCCTCCCACTGTTATGGCCCCCTCCAGTCCACTCCTCCTCCTCCTCCTCCTTCCTCCTTCCTCCTTCTCCCTTCTCTTCTCCTTCTTTGCTTCTGAAAAAAAAAATCAAGATTAGGGGGATTCGGGGGAGCTCATTTTCGAGCTCCCTAGCACGGTCGTTACGAAAAAATGTGTAGAAAAGTAGAGAGGTGATGTGATGAAAAAAAGATAAAAAGATGGATTATTTTGATATTGCCAAACTTGGCCTTAGATCTCAATTTCTAGGTACCCACTTGCTAGGGCTGGGTATAGGATTATCCAACCCGCACAATTCGCCCTACCCGATCTGAACTGCACATGTATGGGCGGTTTCACAAAGTGAATAGGGTAGGGTGCTGCTGGAAATTTGTGTTAATGCATATAATAAGATAGTGGCATGTATAGAATATGATAGTGGTGTTGGTGGTAGATAGTGGCATGTATAGAATATGATAGTGGTGTTGGTGAAGGATA
>NW_021026704.1:928388-942842 GCF_004153795.1 Camellia sinensis | reverse complement strand
GTAGATAGTGGCATGTATATAATATGATAGTGGTAGATAGTGGTAATATATAAATATGTAAGTGGCATATAATGGGTTATAATGATGTTTGTAATATCTCCTATATAAGGAGTGTCATTTGTCTTGTAAAATAAGAAGTTTGAATATAACAGAAATATATTCCTTCTTCCTCAATTTTCGGAGTTCTTCTTCCTCATATTTTCTAAGTTGGTATCAGAGCTACAAAAAAACACAGCAGCCCTAAAACCGTCATAGCCATGTCGGAAGTCACGTCTGAAACCACTTTCAACCCCTGCCGCTGCCATTCCGGTGAAATGTTCGAGGTTCTCCCTCTAACATATAAGTCAAGAAGTCTGGACCAAAAGACTTTGTGGTTTTAGCCTTTTTACTCCTTCTTGGCTCATCTACTTCATCAGCTTGATCATCTACTTGATCAGTTATTTGATCAGCTGCTTGATCATCCATGTGATCATCTATGTGATCGTCTTCATGATCATCTATTTCTTTCATGGAACTCGGAACCCTGTCTTGGGGACGACACGGAAATACATCTTCAAAGAAAGATGCACTTCTAGATTCCATGATAGTATTCTTGTGTATATCTGAAATATTAGACTTGTGCACAAGACATCTATATGCACTACTATTTTATGCATAACCAATGAAAATACAGTTGAAGGTTTGTTTTGTTCATCTCATAATTTTGCGATATGCAATGTGAAATTATGTAATGTAAGTAGTTTTTCCCAACAAATTTGAGGTTTATAGTCAGTATTAGAGGGGAATAGCTACAATGGGAACATAGGGGATAGAATTAAAAAGAGCTATGTGAAAGGGATGTTGGTGATTGGAGTTAGGGTTGGGGTTGGGATTGGGGTTGGGAGAAGAGAGGAAAGAAGAAAGGAGGAGGTAGTGGTGGAGGTTGTAATAGAAGAGAGGAATGAAGTGGTGGTAGTGGGTGAGGAAGAAGGTGGCAGGGTTGTTATTGATGGGGATTTGGAAGAGATGAGAGGGTGACGGTGGTTGTGACAATGGTGGGTGCTAAGAGAGAGTGAGAGGTCACAAGGCAAATTAAGAAAGGACAAGAAAGTTGTTAAATGCGTTGAATGCGTATGGGTAACATACAATATTTTAGGAGAAACACTATGATATACACTTCTTAAAAGAGGTGTATTATATGAAATTTATAATTAAAGAAAAAAATAATATAATTTCATACTTTTTGACTCATAATTAAAAAAAAATGTCATATTAAATATAACATGAGATATAATTAAAGATCTCATAAGTTATAAATAAAATAATATTATAATTAAAAAAAATTTGTCATAACTAAAAAAAAATAACATAATTAAAAATACATATAATATGCATTTTTTAAAGAGTGTGTATATTAAAATTTTCCATATTGTAGTATAATTTATAAATTGAGTGAGGTTGCCTTTGTTGTTTGGCTGTTGTAAAAATTTAAGCATTTACAGGTAATTAGTTAATCTCTAGTAACATAAACAATATTATAATAAGTGATGACAAAATATATATATATATATATATGTATATAATTATTTAAACATATGATACATATATTTATTTTTATTATTTTTTAAGAGTGTATTATAAAATTCAGTAAGATTACATTCATCAAGTGAATGTTAATTAACACATTGATAGATAATTATGATAATTGTAATTGATAAAGGTAACACTAATAGTCCGAGCAAATATCCAACATTAGGATTGGACATAGTTATCCAACTCGCACAATCAGCCCTATCCGAACCGAACCGCACATGTATGGGCGGTTTCGCAAATTGAATAGGGTATGGTGCGGTTTGAAATATATAAGATTTGCGGGTTGCAGGCGGGTTACGGGTTTGAACAGCACCCGCTGCAACCCGTCCGCACTTTATATATATATATATATATTTTTTAATTTTTTTTTTATAAAAAACATGGACTGTTGGCATTTATATAGATTTTTTTTTTCTTATATGTATATTGTTGTGTGCAGCTACACGGGCATGGAGTCAACTTGTGATAAAAGGCACACCACCGGTGCCCAGGGAAAGCCATAGCTGTACCACTGTGGCAGATAATCTGTTTGTGTTTGGGAATACAGAAGGATTTGCATATCTTAGACACCCGTGAGTTACCACTTACTTTTCTCTTTTGCATTTCTCATGTGTTTAACAATTGAGTTATTTAATTTTATAGTATGTATCGAATAGCTATGATGATAATATTTGATTGTCGTGATTCTAAAATTGTTAAAATGGTTTTGTTTACATCTTGTGTGAGTTTTGTTTACATCTCACGTTCATTTCCTCAGCAGTTGCCAATGATAGTAGATCTTGTACTTTAATTTTGTATTATTAGAAAATTAGAAGAAAATGACCCAAAATAAATATTTATAAAATAGGAAAAAAAACTCAAAAATTAATTTTAAAAGAAAAAATCTAAACCGCAAACCGTCCGTACATCCGCAAACCTCTCCGCACAAACTGCAAACCGCACTGTTGGCAGTTGCGGTTTGACTTTTTCCCAAACTGTATACATGCGGGCGGGTCAAAATCGAACCCTGCACAAAACCGATCCGCGAGTATTTACAATTATTTTTCTGGTTTGTGATAATATTTTTTTAGTCTCAAGGTACCCAATTTCTTTGTTTATGTACCTGATATCTTGATGAGGCTTCTGTATTTTGCTAAATTAGATGTGGAGAGATTATAGAACTGTGTTAGTGTACTTGTGGGAGTGAGTATGTGTGTGGGAGAGAGAATTTTCTAAATAATGTGTTCTTAATAACTTAATATGATATTGAGAGCAAAATTAACCCACATTCTATTTTTATTTTTTATTTTTTTTTATTTCTAGTTTATTTATGCTAATTCATTCATGATTTAGGGAAACAATAATTAGAAAGGGACACCAACTGACAATAAAATGAGGGACAACCATATGACCATGTGCAATGTAGAATGATTAACATTGGAGGAAATGGCTAGGACTTCTAATAAGAGTCAACCGGAGGAAATGGATCTATGTAGACAATCCCAAGAAAAAAGGCTGTTTTTGGTTAAGTAGAGTTGTTTAGATTTTTATTTATTGTAATTTTAGAATAGTCTTGTGCTCCATTTGGTTTTGAAAAGAATGTGGAAGCGAAGGGAATGATAGTTTTGTATCTTATGCTGTGGAAACTTAACTCCAACTTGATCAAATGATTGTATTGGGCTTAATTGAGTTAAGTACGTTTTGTTGTTTCTCACAACTAATAAAGCCTTCAAGTTTGAAAATTTAAAGTTTATTTCTTTTTGTGTATTCTCAGAAATCACTTCTAGCCATTGTTACAGTCTACGAATTGCTGTTCATATGGTAGCTAAAATCCATATCTGTGTTTATGGAAGTTGAAAGAAAAAACTTAAGGTCTGTTTGGATGGTTTTGTATTTCAAACCTAGGGACTTGACCTTGATCATTCAAAGACAATAACTCAAATTTAGATATAATAATTTACTTATGTATTTGAAGATTATGTTAAATAACATTATCATGATAGATTTAAAATAAATACATAAAAGTAGTTATTTGAAATCAAGCTAAGGATTAATTCTTTTTCTACCATGATCCTAACACAATATATATCTTCTATGTCAACCTATCTTCTTCCATTGTTTTGTTTTTTATCCATTTAACTTCAAATCTTTTGATTTAAAATCCACATCTATCCATACGGAGCCTTAGTAATAATTGGCTAAAAAAAGCAGCATAAGTAAGGTTAGGTTTGGCATAGCCTATATAATCTATCTTTTTATCTTTTTTTTATCAAATCACCTCTCTACTTTTTTACACATCTTTTCATAAAAATACAAAAAATATATTTTTTTAGAACATCCAAAACCAACTCTAAATTTTAATAAGAGCGGCAATTACACCAAACTATATATTTTTGTCTTAGAGAGTCCATCTCTTAGCTATCCAATCCAACTGAATCAGATCAGACCTGTGTGCACGCAAATCAAGATGATCGCAACATTGCATTCCTTAATTGGGTTTAGGAATCTAATTTCATGGACATGGGATACTGTTGTAACTCCAAGTCACAGCATCTTATTCTGAGTTTTCGTAGAGGCCATTCCGATTTTTTTTTTTGATAATTCAAATAGTTTATATTATAGGGTTCGTTGAGCATATCATTTATGTAAAAAAATCAAATTAATCAAACATTTGTAGGCCTATGATCGGGTCTTAATTATTTTTAAAAATTATAAAAAATAATGTTACCCGTTTATTTTTTAAAAAATAAATGTGCTCTTATTATAGAGATTTTGATTTTCAATCAATTTAATTTTTTATATGAATAATTTACTTAATAAATTTTATAATATGAACCGTTCAAATCATAAAATAAAAAAAATAAAAAATGGGAATGGGAATTCACCAAACTCACTGCAGCCGGTTGTGACTTGGATAACAACATCTCTTTTCTAATTTCATTGACCTACGGTGCGTTCTCATATAAACCTCATGTATCGGGCAAATTGTATTTTTCTCAAGAAGTTATTGGTTGATCAGAGGATATTGCTACGTGGTATCCCAACAATGTTGTGATTGGTGGAAGAGGCACGTGACAGTACCTAAGAGTACCAAATAATTTTTCCCATCTCTTGACACTATGGCAGCTTGAGGATTGGTACATGCAAACTGAGACAACTAAATGTGTTGAAAAATAATTGACAGAGGTCTAAACTAGAAAGATAGACAATCTCTAAAAACTTTATTATAAATAATCTAAGAACTTTATTATAAATAATATGAATTTATTATACCTCCATTCCATTAAGAAAAATTTTAATTTTTCTCGTCTCTACCATCCGTATGTATATTATTAATTGAATGAATGAAAAACATAAGCTTGTAGAAAAATAATTCTAAATAAATTAGGAAACTTAAATCAATATAAACTAGGAAACTAAAGAGAATATGAAATTAAAAATCTAAACTATTTAAAATTCTATGCAAATTTAATTCTAAAATTATAAAAAATAAAAAGGATCAATTATAAAAAAAAATCCAAAGTTTAACCCTTGAAATAAAATTAATTTTTAATTTTTAATTTTATCAATTTAAAACTTTTGATTTATTTTTAACTTAAATTATTTGTCTATTTTCGTTAGGTAAACTTGATAAAAAAAAAAATTACATTTTAGTCATTGAATTGATATTTTAGACATTTTATGTATACGTGCTATTTAATTTTTTTTCCAACCTTTTGGTGACTAAAAATTTAGTTGGCAATTGAATACATTTGACTACTAAAATAATTTTAGTCGCCAATTACCTTTGCTGACAATTCTTCAGCGACTAATGCTGTGACCAAATAATTTAGTCGCTAAAAGCCTTCGGCGACTAAAAATTTAGTCGCCAAAAGTGAAAATTCTTGTAGTGAGTCCTTAAAATGGTTGTTGTACCATAAAATTCATTAGAAAGAAAAGCTCAAGTTATGTGGACAGTTAATTTAACTGATATTGGAAATATAAGCAAATATTTTAGAAATTTTAACATATATCAAGAGGGAAAAATTCAAGGGGTGAAATTTGATATTACAATTTTGACTATCATTTACCCCCCCTTTTTTTCTTCTCTTCCTCTCTCTTTGATGGGTTTCAAATATCTTGTGCCTAGGTTGTATTAGAGTGGGAGCAGGTATATAAAATTTTCTTACTAATTGATTTGTCATATAATAACAAAACTTTAAAAAATAAAATATATCCTACACAATGATATGACAAATGTTACATAAGTAAGTAAGAAAAATTTATAAGATTTTTAGTTTCAACAATGGTAGAGAGATCTAAGTTTTGAGCTTTAAAGAGAGCTCTAGTGATATGGAGTGGGGTCCACCCCTAGAGCTCCTTTAGAGCTCAAGTTTTAGAGCTCCAAAATATTTTTGTTTTAGTTTATATCTTATTATTCTCTTATACATACATTTTTATAGAATAAATCTTTGTTGTACGCTTCTTAAAGTGAGCACATAGTGGGAATATTACAATTTTTTTTTTTTTGGATTTGAGTCTTGTGATAAAATAAATCTTAAAATTTTAATTTTGTCAATTTAAACTCTAAACTTTTGATTTATTTTTAATCTAAACTATTTATTTATTTTCATTAAATAAAATTGAAAAAAAAATGTTGTAGTCATTAAATTTAATAAAAAAATATATGTTAGACATTTTATAAATATCTATATTGAGTTTAACAATTAAAACATTTTTTTTCATCAATTTTACTTATTACAAATAGATGAATATTTTAAATTAAGAAAAAAAAATAAAAATATTATAGTTTAAGTTGACAAAATTAAAGATTCAAGATTAATTTTGTTATTTTGACTTAGGCTTGATTTGGGGTAACCTAGATAATCCATTTTTTTATCTTTTTTTTATTACATTATCTCTCTACTTTTCTGTATATTTTTTCACAAAAAAATAAAAAATATATTTTTTTAAGACACCCCAGACCAACCCTTACTCTTTTTTTTGGGAGAAAGAAACCCAAACCCAAATCCAAACCTAAATCCAAACGCAAACCCGCCTTTGGGATCTGATTTGGCAGTGTTTGGGAAGCCGTGGAATAGGTTATTTTAGCCCGTTTGTCAAAAAAAAAGGAAAATAGCCTTACTGTAGCTGAGGCTATAGTGAGGCTGTCCAGCTGGACTCAACTAACGGATAAAAATGCAATTTTACCCTTAGGTTACACATCAGCCTCATACCAATCTGTTTTTTTTTTTTTGAACCTAGATGTACTTTTTTTCATTTCATAGAAACAAACTGGGTTGTGGCAGTAACTGCCACAGCGACTACATCCTTTTATTTTTTATTTTATTTTTTTTGTAGGGACACTTTGGTCATTTTGTATTATACAATTATTTTAAACATATTTTTCAATACAACAATAACAAAAAAATTCATCCTATCTTTTCAAACATAAAAACTAAAATAATTAAATAACTAAAAAATCTAAAAAATAATCACTCCCTAAACACTAACAAAGAATAATTTTTTTTTTTTAACATTTTTATGTCATATCGTCCTTTTATTTTTTTATAAAACTAAAAATTAAAAATATTTTAAAAAATCAACTTTATATCAATTTCCAAAACAACACTTGGCGCCCCCCCTCCCCCCTCTCTCTCTCTCTCTCTCTCTCTCTCTCCACCACTGTGATCTGTTTTCCCTACCTCAACCATAGCGATTTGCTTCCCCAAAGCCCGCGCCAGCTGCCATAGATTCTCGTCCACCAGTGGCCATAGATTTCTTAAAAAAGCCTATTCCAAATAAATTTTTTAAGCATAGATTAAAATAGTTAAAAAGTTAAAAAATTAATTTATATTTCAAACAAAGGCTAAATATGTTGAAAAATAATTGGAAACTTAAATTATACAAATTAGGAAACTAAAGAGAAATTAAGAAACTTAAATCAATACAAATTAGGAAATAAAAGAGAATATGAAATTAAAAATCTAAACTATTTAAAATTCTATGCAAATTTAATTCTAAAATTATAAAAAATAAAAAGGGACAATTATAAAAAACAAAATCCAAAGTTTAACTCTTATAATAAAATAAATTTTTAATTTTATCAATTTAAATCTTAAAATTTTAATTTATTTTCAACTTAAATTATTTTTCTATTTTCGTTAAGTAAAATTGATAAAAAAAAAAATTACATTTTAGTCATTGAATTGATATTTTAGACATTTTATATATACCTACGTTGAATTTAATGACTATAATATTATTTTTCAATTGGTTTTTACTTAATGAAAAAAGGTGAATAGTTTAAATTAAAAATGAATCAAAATATTAGCGTTTAAATTGAGAAAATTGAAAATTCATGATTTGTTTTTGTTAAAAGACTCAAAGCTTGGAGTTTTTTTTTTTTTTTTTAAATTTTTTTTATTTATAATTGTCCCCAACAAAAACATAAAAAATATATATAATTCTTGTTCTACATTAATTACTCAATAAAAAATAAAAATAATAATTAGGTCAATTCAATAATCGTAGCATTATAAAATGAACAATTTAAATTATCAAAAATAGGACACATGATAAACATCACGGGCATAAATAACAGTCTCAAATTTAGATTATGGACCGGTAAATGTGTAATGTATTGTAAGTTAAAAATTGATAATCCAAAAAGTATAAATTAAAAAATATCCACTGACATCTTTCAAATAATCAATTATTTTTAATTTATTTAAACTATTTTTACCTAATAAGTTACGCTTTACCAAATCCCTAATCTACCAAAACCCAAAACCCAAATCCATCCGTACCCGAACCCCAACCCAAACTTTTTTTTTTTTTTGAAAATTACAAAAAAAAAAAAATTCTCAATTTGAGACTTTTTATGATAAAATAAATCCTAAATTTTTAATTTTATCAATTTAAACTCTAAACTTTTGATTTATTTTTAATCTAAACTATTTGTTTATTTTCATTAAATAAAATTGATAAAAAAAATATGTGTTTTAGTCATTAAATTTAATAAAAAAAAATATATTAGACATTTTATGAATATTTATATTGAGTTTAAAGATTAAAATATTTTTTTATCGATTTTACTTAATACAAATAGATGAATAATTTAAATTAAAAAAATTAAAATATTATAATTTAAATTGATAAAATTAAAAATTCAAGATTTATTTTATTATTTTGATTATTTTGATTTTATTTTTTTTGGAAAGAAACCCCAACCCCAACCTAAAACCTCTTGGTGCGACTCTCTCTCTCTCTCTAAATCTTCTTCCTTATATCCACCACTGTGATAAGTTTTCCCTACCTCAACCATAGCGATTTGCTTCCCCAAAGCCCTCACCAGTGGCCATAGATTCTCGTCCACCAGTGGCCATAGATTCTCGTCGCTGAGAAGCTCCGACAGCCGTAACAGCTTCCCTTTCTTTTAATCGTTTCTTCCTTTAACGATTTCGACTCCGACAGCCCAATCTACTCAGGTATGTATTATGCATCCTGTGTTTCTGTGTAAAAGTTTAATCTTTTATAAAAATCAAGTCTTTTAGAATTAATTCTGCTCTGCGTTAATGATGTCTTCAACTTTAATTCGTTTCTTAGATGGCATCATCATCATCGTCTCGGCGGTCGATAGATATGGGGAGAAGGAACAGAGGAGGACCGGTTATCGTGAGATGTACAGAAAATCCACAGCCTCCTATATATGACAAATATTTCTGTTTATCCGCCGCTGAGTTTGACGATTCTTACAACATCAAAGAATGGTACATGCTCAATCTATCTAGCAATAATAATAATGAGAAAGAGAGAAAGGAGATGAGCGGAAAAAGATTTGTTCAAAACTTTCCGACTCCTGAACTGCGAGCAGCTCGTCTTGCTGTCAATCACGATGAGCGGCATAGAGGAGAAAATCCAGCGACTCTACCTCTCATCGCTCAGTTGGAGAATGGTAAAGCCGACCGTGAATATGGTACCTGCTCAGCCATGGTAGGGTCTAGAATATATAGGTTTGGGGGGAGTCACACTGATGAAGACGGTCGTGGCTTTCACAACTCTCGCCTTGTAATTTATTTTGATATTAATCATCCAGAGAAGGGTTGGAAGAAAGGTCCTCGCACTATCTGTGGCCGAGAAGATGCTGCTGTGGTGGTGGTTGATGGGAAAATTTTTGTCTTCGGTGGCAACGAAAGTAACATTCCCGGTCTTTGTTGCGAATTTTTAAACGCCAATTTAGAAGAAGAAGAAGAAGAAGAAGGAGGAGGAGGAGGAGGCAACAGAAAAAGAAAAGGGAAGCGTAAGTGGAGTCCTTTGAAACATGATGATGTGCCAATATCTAAGTGAAACTTCTGACTATACCCATGCAATGAACATGACCCTAACACATCTTGCTGATGATGTGTTTTGCATTGTCTGGCTCGACAATGAGAGTCTTCTTCTTCATTGCACTGTAGTTCGAATTTCTACAACAATCGGTGTATCTGTCTTGTGCTGCCATTCTTATGGGTTCCATCAACCTACTTCCTTCCTAGATTGCCTGCCTATGGATCTCCCCCTATTGTAAGCGCGCATCTTGATTCCTGTTTTGTTTGTTTATTTGTTGTTTAGTTTGATATCTAATCCCAAATAATACCGCTAGTAATATCTGAATTTTCAATTATGTAATTGAACTCTTGTCCCCCTTCTCTCTCTTTTTTTTGAGCAGTCTTGTCCCCCTTCTACGGAATCACTTTTCTTATTACTTTTTTGATCTAAAATATGTTTTGAAGATTAATGAGTAGATAGCAGTTTTTTCTTGTCTGGGCCTAGAAATTGTGATGATTTAAATTAAGATAGTAGTTTAATTTGTTCATCCTATACAGGGAAATTGTTTTGTTATGCTAATTTGTCATATAAATTGGACTCATTAACTAGTTTAGATGTCTCGGTGTTTACATATTTAATTTGTTATATTTCAAATTTTATTTTTTAATCTATGCATGATGAGTCATTTTGGGTATTGAAATTTAGCTACTTTGTAATATTCTTTTTCATATGTATATATGTTGTTCTTTTTTTAGTGATTGCATCTTTCTCTTTGTGCTCTACTCACTGTCCCCCTTTTTTTTCTTTTTTCTTTTCCTCATTTTTGGCGCAGAGGTTGATTGCTATTTTGATGTCAATGAGGAATTTTATGTAGAGGGAGCCACACATACACCATGCATGTTTTTGGTGAATGTTTGTGCACTGATAATCAAGAAATGTCTTTTTATCTTGAAGAAGTTTACGAATGATTTTTTTTTTCCTTCCCTTTTATCACCTGATGCAAGTTCTTCCCAATTCTTAAGAAAAAAACAATGTATTGGCTGTATGGTTAGTTATTGACTTGCTGTTTCCTTGTTAAGTTAGATTATTATAGTTGGCTTGTGGATCGGTAGCTATTTCATTTGGTTTATTCATAGCTATTTTCTACATGCAGTGAGTCAAGTATAGAATTGTAATATATGCTCTGTTTGGCTTTTTTTTTTTTTTTTTTCTTGTTTTTTGGAGCTTGCTCTTTTTAATTGGTTTAGTATGCCTTGTATTTCTACGGTTAATTGGCTATTTTATTTATGCTTTTTAAGTAGTTCTTCTTTTTCTTTTTCTTTTTCTTTTTTTCCCCAGCTATTTTTAATGTTCTTGGAAAAATTGATTGATAATTGAGTATCTAAAAATTAGTACAAACTCAGATAATCATACTAATTGAATTTTTGGCCAACTTTTGATTTTTGTGAGCAACCATAAAATCAAATTGAAAGATGAGAGAATGTAACAAACACTACTAGAAGAAGGCTTCAGCAAATTGACTTGCAAGTGTTTTGAAACCAGAAAAGTTTGGATGACAATATTTTCAAGGATTTGGTGAAGTCTTCTCCACAGGAAGTGGTATTAAAGTTGTATTCAAGGAGGACAACTTTTACAGATGGACCCACTGCTTTCATACCTGACGAATGCTTAAAGGATGAGATCTTAGAATGAGAATTTTGTAGTGGCACAGAGCTGTTTGGAAGGTAATTCCTTTAGCAATTTTATGGTCAATTGGGTTTGCTAGAAATCAACTAGTTTTTGAAAGAATTCAACCTAGTTGGGATTCCATTACTGAAGCGATTAAGTTGAGAGTAGCATGTTAATCCAAGGCCAATAATATTTTCAAGGATTATAAGTTGAACGACTTTGTACTCAATTTTCAGCAAATCAGATTGAGCAGATAGAGGTTCATGTATGCTCTGTTTTTGCAAATAGACGGCTGGTTTTGTGAGTGTTTTTCCTATTTTTTCGCTATGGGTTGTCTATTATTGTTAGGAGTAGTAACAATACGGGTTGATCAAGGTCTGTTCATGTTTCGAGGGGTGTCGTCAGTTTTTGGTGGTTGAGCAAATCAGAATGGGTGGGTGGTGGGTGGCAGCTTCCTCCTTTGCATTGATGACTTCTTTTACTTGGTTAGCTTCCTCCTTTGGATTGATGACTTCTTTTACTTGGTTGGTTGTTGTTGGCCTTGTTGAGTTTTGTTGGCTGGATTGTTTAGACTTATTTAGATGGTGTTTGTTTTGCTGGTTTATTTTGTTTGGTGGTTGTTGGTCGGTGCCTTGTTAACCTTCTTGGGATTTTTTTATTTTTATGTCTGGATGTGCATATGATTTGCTAGCTTTGTACATGACAACTTAGTTGGGATATTAGTCGGCAATGAAGCATTTTGTCACCTTGACTTATTGATCTAAAAGTATTTATTTCCGTTTCATCAATAAATTTTCTCCTTTTGCTAATTAAAAAAAAAATCATTTCGTTTCCATCATTGTCATCTTATACCGGTCAAGAAGCAAATGACATTATTACCAAAAATAACTAATCATGAAGATTACAATTCATGACAATCCTTGGCTGACGCAACAATTTAACTTAGTACGGTTAAAACTATTTAAAGGCATTAAAATGATGAGGTTGTAGCTAACTATCAGATTAAATGACTTGTTTAATCAAGGATTAAAAATGACTATGACAATAGTAATGTGGACTCTTTTACTAGATTATACATCTCATATCTTTTATATTATTATCATATATATATATATATATATATATTATTAAAAATAGTATTTTTTTTTCATTTTTATGTGGCACATTATAGAGGCATATTTTTTTTTTCTCTAAAAGAACCACGTCTCTATGTATTTTATTAATTATATATAAGGTTCTACACAAATCCAAACTTAATTTAAATTATATTAACTTTATCTATTTTATATGTGTAACGCCCTGAGAAAAATGTCCTCTTGAATCATGCTTACTTGGGTTTAACTCGATATAGATGTATAGAAGAGAGTAACAAATCCATAATAATTAAACAAACTTCAAGACTACCTCTTCCCCATTGAACTATTCCAGTGATTATCATTGTACGTTTACATCCATTGATAAAATAAAATATTTCAAGAGACAAGAAGTGATACAGAAGAAAAGAGCCAAAAAAAATCTTCTCAAGGAGTATCCTTAAATATACAAAATTTGAATTTTACATTTTCATACAAAAATAGCCCGAGGCTTAACATATAAACATCAAAGGAGAGCATTCGTGCTCCCATCCAAAATCCTTTTCCCAGGCAAATCATTAAGGTAGCGAATCAACATCTTTTCCTAAAAGGTGGTTAGCTTTGGAATGAGCTAATGCCTAATAGGAATACATTTAAGAAGTTATATAATTAATCAAAATACATATGATCATACTATTCACTTATTGGAATACAGTCCATGTTTTCTCCTTTTAAAATCGAAAATTTGTTCCATGCATGATTTCTATTTCCAAGTTTTATCAACAAAAGTGGAGTGGTAAATATGCTATGACGTCCCAAGCAAGAGCCACAAACCTTACATATATATACAGATTAATATACAGAAAATAGTCACACATTTGTCGGCTCTAAAAATGGTGAAGCGATGGACAACCAAAACCTTCCCTTTCCACATTTGCTGACTCCAAAAACGATAGGTTCATGGACACCCAAAAACATTTTCCACATTCATCCAGCGATATACACAAGACAAGGAAATTAGGCACCTTCACTCCCCACGCAGGTACCAAAATACATTACACGACTCAAACCAAAGCTCGACTCACTCTCCGGACTCATACGCTGTTTACCCCATTCCAACATCTTCCATACATCAATGTTTTATGAGTTACAAAATATAATTATAAAGGTATATGATGCATGAATTTCCAAATCTCAATTTCCCTAAGGTAATTTCAATTCACAACAATCCAATAATTTACATATCAACAATAGATTCTCCGATTCACAACCATCACCATTTCAAGGTTTTGTGTTAAAAAGTTTCAAAATCTCATATTACAACATCAAAGTTAAGTCAATACACCAAATTTCAAGTTTTAGAGACTAACTGAGCAAAACCCCTTTTTATTGAACAAATTCGAAAATCAGGGTTTTGGAAAAATTAAGGGTTTTTCCTCTTTCTTGGTTTAAAGGCCAATTCTTATCATCAACAACAATAATTATCCATAATGTACCTAAACTCTTCCATAATCATGAGGCATAGCCATCTTTTCATCAATCCCATTTACTAACACAACACATTATATATATATATATATATATATAATGAAAATACTACATATATGTCTCAAATCAAAGATATAACAAGTTAAAAGTATCCCTACCTCAAGAATGAAGACAAAAAGTAAAAACCCAACTCCAACTTTGATGAAATAGCAAAACGATCAGTGGAACTCTTGATCCAAACTTTCCTTTCAACCTCCTTGAAGGATCTAATCTTATGGTGGATTTTAGAGGTAAAAACTAGAGAAATCAAGTGTTTTATGGCTAGGGTTTTTGAAAATGGGTGGAGAGAGAAAGAGAGAAAAGAGGGTGGAAAAAGTAAAAGAGA
>NW_021026704.1:833346-915027 GCF_004153795.1 Camellia sinensis | reverse complement strand
GAGAAATGGGATTAAGATCGACTTTTTAAGTGAGAGTTGTCCGAACATACCGCTTTGATGCGAACTTTTCATTAGCTCGAGTAGCAAACGCAAGGTTCTAGAAGTTTTGCAAAGTATAGTGAAAATACCGAAAGCCAATTTCTACGTCTAGCTACCACTCACACTCGAAATGGTTCTCGCTTGCAACTGGCAAATACTAGAGCTATGCATCTACACTCGAGCGGATCTAATGACCGCCTCGAGCGCTCTGCCAAACGATAACAATATGGACTCTATTTGATCTCTTCTTTCCCCCGTCCTCTTTATTTCTTACTAGAAGCCTGACTTCTATGGACTCCCATTCAGTGCTTACTTTGGATTTCTCAAGAGATAAAGATAAACTCCCTAAGAGCTTTATCCTTATCTTAGCTAAGTCTTCTCTTTACTCTAGGACTCTTGATGCAGTTAGTATGATGCGCCGAGCCCGGTGCATGCAAGACAAATGAATGGATGCAATCATGCGAGCATAAGGATGCTAATTGAAACATGCCCTAAAACTAACCATCATAAGCTGGTAAATAAAAGGGAGAAAGACGTGGGGTTGGAAGACATACATCACACACACGCACACTTATTACAAGGTTCGCCCTCTCACGAAGGGTCCGAATAAATAATACAGACTGAATAATTAATCAACTACCCTAGCTAATTAAATATTACAAAACCCTTAATTAATTAACAAATTAATTACAAAACAATCTAAGTATGAAATAAAAGAGGCCACCGCAGCTTCGCCTCAAAATGATTGGATGATGCATGCTCGATTCGCCTTGCTCGGAAACCTGTTGCCATGCCAACTGTTGCCTCTGTTTGCACTGTTTCATGCCTCTGAAAGCTGCACAAATCCCAAGGCTACTTCTGAATCACTCCCTGAGCACTGTGGGAGGTCATCGGCCAAAAGACAGGACTACCGACCATGGAAATATGGTTATCGACCAAAAGTGGGGCCATCGGCTGGATATTGGTAGTAGGCCGGCACTGAAAGTAGCCGACCGACCATTTGTTCCTGCAGAACACTGATTTTGCTGCAACAGAGGATAGACAGTGCATGGCATGGAATTTACAAGCCAAATGTATGCACGATCACCCTCCTTATCATGCTATGAACTCAAGGGAGTATGGCTCTCGACCCTCGGGCCACCAACCACGCATTTCGATGCATGATGGCCAAAGGTGCCAAGTGTGCAAATTAATGTAAAATGAATGCAACAAAACATATGAATGCCTAGAACTCTATCATGCTTGCTCAAGAAGTCGGCGACTAAGGATTTGAGGGACGTTTCGTCACTTTTAGTACGAACGTTCCCTCGCCCCTCGTGTTCGGTTTGGCACCCCAAACCAAACATAATGTAATGCAAACGAGTATGCCAAATGCAATGCAACATGGGGATATCATGTAATGCAACAAGACTAATGGCATGCAAACAAACCCAATGCAATATGAGTATGCAAGCAAGCTTGCAAACAACCCAAGCATGCAACAAGTATATATTAATGTCATGCGATGCAACTAACTAAACATCATGCAATATACTCAATATGCAAACACGGAGCAATACGAACATGCAAATACCATGAAAGCAAACATGCTCAATGGGCTTAAACCAAAAGGGCAGACCTCAGCCATGCCCTAATCAGTGGCCAAAACACCCAAATCAAGGGACCAAAAGGGGAGGCATGCACACACATGCATTGGTCCATAAGCTAGACCACAATGCACAACATTTAAACATGAGCAAGATGGGATAAACATGAGGATATGACGATACAACAAGCTCTGAAATCATGTCAATAATGATGCCAAATCATGCACCTAAGATAAGCATAGCATGCTAATGGGCTTAAAGTTCAAAGCTAGCCAAGGTGCTTGAACTATGGCCATATCAACCAAGCCCCAAAGGGCCAAGGTGACCAAAAATAGTCTCAAGACAGGCCAAAACAAGGCTAGAACATGCATGGGATGTGGTCAAATCATGCTAGAAAGGTGAGCACAAAACAAGATGCACACAAGGCCAAAAGAGGGAATTGCACTAAACCCATTAGAACCAAGCATGGCATGACTCAATCAAGGAAAATTAGAGCTATAATATGCCAAAACAAACCCCAAAACCCAATGAGATAGCATCCCAAAGACTTAATCCTTGAGACATGCACAATGACCCAAACATGGGGCATAAGACAACAACTCTTCAAAACATTGAAAGGATAGAAAATGCAAGCATACAAGCATAGAACATGGACTGAAATAGCATGATAAGTGATTCCAAACCACTGAAATAGCCCAAGTAAAGTATGCTCATGACTGACACACCCAAAGCTAACAAGCTAAAATGCATGGTGGCTATACAAAACATGGAAAACATGACCAAATCAAGACCAAACAGAGCTTAAACATGTCACAACATGGATAAAAGCTTCATGAAGTCAAGCTAAAACATGCAAGCATGATGGTCTAAATGCATGATACATGTTTAGGCAAATGAGAGGATTGCAAGGCAAGTGCATGATGCATGCAATAAGCCAAAGAACCAACATGAAATAGAGGTATAACATGGTAAACTAACACCAAATTCACAGTGAAATGAAGCTAAAACACATTAAGCCAACATGCTACCTTTACAAGTCAACAATGCAAGCAAATGGGACACAAGGGGAGAGGGGTGTCCCTCCCTTATACAAGACCTCAAAACCACTTCTCTACCATTAAAAATCCTCTGGATTTCAGTGGTGAGTAGGCCAAAACAAAAGGGTTACAAAGCCCAAAGAGGAAGGCACAAAAAGAGGCCAAACAAGGCCTAAGAGGGGGTGGACGACCCCCAACACAAAAGTGACCCGAATGAAACCTCTCAAGCATGAAAATACAGAACTTTTATCAGTTATACACTAAGCTTAAAACAACATGCAAGATAGGCTAAAAGCTTAAGGCAAAATGGGGAATAAAAGAGGTAGTTCTCACCCTTGAAGAACACTTCAAGAACACCAACTCCAGCACCCTCTTCTGATCAAAACCAACTCAAAAACTCTGAAATCAACCCCTCAACACCTTAGTAACCAAAGTATAGTGTAACACTAGGTGCCTTAGTGCAAAAATAGGAACAAAAACACACTTTTGAACACTATTACACACACAACTAGAAAGAGGGGGAGATATAAAGAGAGAGATATATATCTTGTATATCAGATGATTAAACCCCTGGAAAGGGAGGGGAGGCCCTCCTTTTATAGGAAAACCACTTTACAAAGCTTCCAAGGGAAGCTAAATAAGGCTCAAATCCCTCCATACACGTGTATGGAGGGCAGAGTCTGTGCTCACCAGCTGGCACAACAGGCATGCACAATGCCTGAAAAAGGCAAAGAAAAGGGCTCGGCCAGAAAATATGGTTGACCGACCAAATAAATGGCCGGCTGACTAACTAAAGTGCCGATCGGTCAACACACTTAGCCGATGGAAAGAAAAAGGGGCCGATGGCCTCAGGCCCTGGCCGGTGGGTTGAGGGAATGGTAAACAGGCCACCCTCTTCCCTTAGAAGCAAAAACACAAGTGTTTGGTCCATGACCAAGCACGAAACAAAAAAGGTGAGAGATCTTGAGGCAAGGCGCGTAGCCGAGGCCTCCGAGAACTCAAAACGAACACCAACACGGATGATCATCGAGTGTTCAAACGATGATGTCCAAGTCTTGAGGATGGTCAAAAATGGGGTGTCTACAGGAGGATACTATGATTGTTGTAGAAATTGCATGAGAATTATGTGAATTTAAACTATTTTCTCATCCATGGCATTGAGCTTTACTGCATATTTACTACATTGAAATTGTGCATTGTTTTGAGAAAAAAAGAGTGAATCTGGGAAGTAAGTGTTACCTCGTTGAAATAAGTTGGCCTGTGTGTCCATGGTGAATGTCCTAAAAACAGCGCGTTTACATGAGTGCCGATTTCGCGGACGAAATTTGCGGGAAATGGCAATAGTAGTGCTTGTATAGCCTACGTTTACATGGGTGCTAGTCTATGGTTTCCTATGGATGAAATTTCTGTGAAAGGTTGTATTTGTTTTGACATTCCTAGAGAGTGTGATTCACTGCCTTGTTTTCTATCATAATGGAAATGATTTTATGAATTGTGATATTAACCCGGCATTGCATGGTTTGGAAAAAGATATAAAATGTTTTGGCGCGAGAATTGCATATGCATTCACCTTATATCTTTGTTAAGATTCATATATTGTGTTAGATTATTTCTACTAAGCTTTGGCTCACCCTATATGGGAAACCATTTTCAGGTGCAGATGATATGCCTCCGGCAAGGCAATAGCTTCGAAGTACTTAGAGCAAGAGCTTCATTTTGTAACTTGTTGTAATTATTTTTGTACAAGCCAAGGGCTTTGCCTGTATTGAGTTTCAAACTTGTAACAGCTGTTTTCGGGTGACCGCTAGAGCGGTTATTCATAGATCCCAGTATCTTGGAGGTTTGCAGGTGAGACTGCTCGAGCGTAGATTGCGAACTCCCAGTATTTTCATTGTATCTCTACAAACTTCTAAGACCTTGTCTTTACCATTCTAGTGATGGAAGGTTCGCTTGAGCAGTCTCTCTGTATTTTGGTACTTCACTCGAGCGGTCTGTTCGGGATCAGTGACTTTAAAAGTCACTTTGAGCTCCATTTTTCTTCATTTTCTCTTGTTCTTTCTCTCTCTTCTTCTCATTTTCCACCATTGTTAAGGGTTTCAAGCTCTCAAGCTTGATTTTCATCTATTATCCTTAATTTTCTACCCCATGTTCCTTATATCAAAATGAAGAGCTCATCGAGGGCTTTCTATCAATCCAAACTGATCAATATTTCGTGGAAGTTGAAATTTTTGGTCTCTTCTCTTCTTGCTAGAGGTAGGGATTTTCATTGCTTCTCTTTAATATTTTCTTATAGATAGATGGGTGGTAGATTCCTATTGCATCAAAACCTCATCTTGAGGGATTTTCATAAAAACATGTAGAGAAAGTTAAGGTTTTCAAGATAGAAAACATAAATGCAAGAGTATGGTGGAGTAGAGAAGTTTTAAGTGGTCAGAACAAGATTTTATGCCTTGAAGTAAAAAGTCCTAATTTTTTACTAACCCTAGTTGTGCAATTTATGTCAATATGAGAAATATTTCAATTGATATTTTAAGTTGATATTTGGTTAAAATGCGTATAAATAATGATAATTAGTGGTTAGGAAAAATGATTATTGTAAAGAAGGGTTATGTTAAAGAAATTATGGTTGGTAATTACTTCAAATAATCTCGGATAATCTATGATGATTAGTGTATTGTGAAATTGTGTATGAAGACTTAATGATAATGTGGATAAGTAAAGAGATAATTGGAACACAAGAATTGTGAATGCTTCTAAAGATGAACTTTTTATTATTTTTATTTTTATTTTTATTTTTATTTTTATTTTTTTGGTGGGTGTTTTGTTGGGTTAATGTGTAATGGAAAACGATGAATGATATTGTTGGCTTTTGTTGGAATTGTAATAAAGAATAACATGATGAATTGAGGGATGGTGGTATTAGATTAAGGGTCTGTTTCCTTCCGGTTTGTGATCGGTAAAGTGTGGCACTTACTGGAGATTCTGCCTTCCTTCCGGAGTAGCGCTTGGTAAAGCGTGTGGTCTGTTGAGGCGTGTGGAGGTTCTGTGTTCCTTTCAACTTGTGGCTAGGGATGGCAATGGATAACCTACCCTGTGGGTATCCATGGAGACCCAACCCAAATACATGGGTTTTCTCCTCTTTTTCTTATCCATTGGGTAGGGTAAGTGATATTCTTTAAATATCCACAGGGGATGGGTTGGGGATGGGTACCCACTAATTTCCCCATATGTTTGTTTTTTTTTATTTATTTATTTATTTATTTTTTTAAGATTCACAACCAAAACTAAATATACATTCAATCTTTTTTCTTTTATTTATTTATTTATTTTTTCAGGTTCACAACCAATTTTTATTTTATTTATTTTTTTAAAGATCCACAACCAAAGCTAAATATACCTCCAATCTTTTTTTATTTTTATTTTTAAGGTTCACAACCATTTTTTTTTAATTTTTAAGATTCACAACCAAAGCTAAATATACATTCAATCTTTTTTCTTTTGTTTTGTTTTTTTGTTTTTTGTTTTTTGTTTTTTTAATATTCACAACCAAAGCTAAATATACATTCAATCTTATTTTATTTTATTTGGCTCAACAATAAAATCAAATACACATTAATTAATATTGTCACATTATTCTTGTCAAATTTTATGCATATCTAGAATTTTTTAAATTTATTTAAAAAAAATTAAGGACATTGTCTAGTGTAGGTTTCGGTTTGCTTTTCTATGTTATTTTATTTTGTTGTGTATTGTAATTTTCAGAATGGTTTGCTTGTTCTGAAATTTCAATTAACGAGTATGAATCTATTTGTTTTATGTTATCACACAATTTATACAACATATATATATACATAAAATATATTTTTTTATATTTGGTGGTGGTGGTGATGGAACGAAAGTGAAAGTAGAGATTGTTACATAGTGGTGGGGTGATGGCGACAGTGATGATGGTAGTGGTTATGGTGATGGTAGTGTGATAATGAAAGTGAGAATAGTGGTGATGGTGTTGTGAAATTAGTAAAAATTTAATTAAAAAAATATTTTTTGTTTTTTAAAAGTAACAAACAACAAAATTCGTGGGGGACTAATGGATTGGGTGTGGTAATGCATAGATATCTTAAAATGAGTGGTTCAGATTTGTTAAAGGTATAATTAAATTTTGGATAAATTAAAATGAAAGGTTCAAATTTGCTAAGAGAAAGATGGTTAATGTCTAAAATGTCTGTGGCAAAGAAATCAACAAACAATTCCTTGTTTATGCCCTGATGTAATTTAATATGAGTCTTATAACACTTTCTTCAAACAGGTTCTTTCACATTTTATTTCTTCAAACAGGCTCTTATAACATTGTAATCAGGTTCTTATAACATGTAGAGGAGAGAGTGAGAGTGAGAGAGAGAAAGAGATGGTTGTAAATTTTTTTTAATCTTCCACGTTCTTCCACATTTTTTTTCAAACTTATTTGATTGTCTCAAAATTATATATTTGATTATTATAAAACAAACTTTTTAATTAATTAATTAATGTGTATTTGATTTTGTTGTTGAACCAAATAAAATAAAATAAGATTGAATGTATATTTAGCTTTTATTGTGAACCTTAAAAAAAATAAAAAAATAAGTTGTTAACATTAAATATATTAAAAAAGAAAGAAAAAAGATTGAAGGTATATTTAACTTTTGTTGTGAACCTTAAAATAAATAAATAAATAAATAAATTGTTAACATTAAATATATTAAAAAAGAAAGAAAAAAGATTGAATGTATATTTATTTTTTGTTGTGAACCTTAAAATAAAAAAAAGAAAAGAAAAAAAGAAGTGGTTGTTAACATTAAATATAAAAAATAAAAATGGGAATTAAAGTGGGTTGGGGAAAATCCATACCCATTAAAAAATGGGGAGGGTGGTACCCATGGGGAATGGGGAAAATTTATTATAGGGGAATGGGGATGGGGAATTAATATCCACCCCATTGCCCCCCATCGCCATTCCTACTTGTGGCCGATAAAGTTTGAGGTTCCACATTCCTTCCAGCTCGTGACTGGTAAAGCGTGGTGTTTAATAGAGGTTCTGCATTCCTTCTAGAGTAGCGCATGGAAAAGCATGTGGTGTGATGATGTGGCTTGGTAATGGAGCCGGTTTCTAAATGGATTGTGTGGAATGATTACAATAAGATCTACACGTGTGATTGTGATAATGGAAAGTGAATAATCTTAATTGTGTAAAGTTGAACATATGAGATTGTGTAGATTCATCTTATGTGGATTATAATGAGTAATGGTTGGTTGTGACTTGTAGTAAAATCATTCATTTCTATATTTAGACTTCTAAGTAATGTTAACAAGGTTTTTTTGAAAAGAACTTCTGGAAACAAATACTTTGAAAAGTTAATAAGATACCAAAAAAAGATACCAAAAAAAGAAAAGAAAAAAGAAAGAGTTTACTTTGAAAATTTTTCATGGATTTCTTTATGAGAATGTTATGATCTATATATATTGTATTTTGTGTATGAAAAGAGTACATTAATTATTTATGTATCACTATTTAGTATCCATGATCGCATTTATCTAAAGATCTTATTGTTGAGAATCATCGAAAATTCCTACTGGACTTTGTGTTCATCCCATCTATTTTAACAATTTTCAAGAACGAAATCATGAACACCACATTGAAGATTTGAGGAGTTTAGTTTCTTTTATATGACAAAGTGTAAATGAGAGATGTTTAGTGTAATGTGGGAGATATGAGTATTTCACTGTAAACCTTGGCATGTATTATGGTTGTATTTATTCGAGAGAGAACAATATTACTATTACACAAATATAATGGTTATTTGTATTTATGAATGTATTTAATAAATGGATTTGAATTAAAGGGTTTAGTAATGTTTCTGAGAAATAAAATTTGGTGCATGACAACTTGGTATCAAAGTTAACCAGGTTTGAAAACCTTGAGCTCATGGGAAGTGATTTTTACTAGAATGGGTTGGCTTCATTTGGTGAGGACGTTTGCATGTAGGAAGTTTGAGGTGTAGGACATTATGTGTTGCATTGTGTGAGCATGAGTTAAGTTTCAGGGATAGTGCCTGTAGTCGGCTAACTTACTTTGAGATCTCATTGGAAATGCGTCTGATCAACATGGTTTCTGGTGAGAGTTCTTAGAAAGTTTCGAGACAAGTGATCATCCTTGTAGACTTGATTCAATTACATGGTTTGATGTTTAAAACTATTTATGTATTGTATGATTATATGCTATGTTGGTTTTGGGTCTTAGTAGGAAGAGTAAGTGTCTTAGGAAAGAGGTTAGAGTACAGTTGATTGATGTTTGATGTTGTCATTGATAGGGGATCAGGGCAAGCTAGCAGAGGTCATGTTGGGACTAAGGGTGCCAGTAGGGGCACAGCAGTTCCAGTAATACCCGTACCTCTAGCACCGACTGTGGATGAGGAGATTGCACGTGAGATAGTAAGAACTGTGTGGGAGGCTTTAACATGCACTATAGGAGACGAGTCTTGTGCCTTCAACCACTAAGGAATTATTTCTCTTTAATCTATCGGAGTTCACAGGAGGGTCAGAAGCTTTAGAGGTAGAAAATTGGTTAGAACAGGTCACTAAGGCTCTTGATATGATGCTTTGAGTCACGGATGAGAGATTGAGAGTGGCCTTGGCAAGTTTCCTGCTAAAGGGAGATGCTGGGTACTAGTGGAAGTATGTAAGCCCTACCGTAGACACAAACTAGGCTGCGTTCCCTGAGGCCTTTTGGGCCAAGTACTTTCCTCTTTCCGCTTGGGAAAGATTGAGGAAACAATTTATGGAGTTGCGCGAAGGTACTACATCTTTGGCACAGTTTGAGGCGAGGTTCACCAGTTTGTTTAGATTTGCTCCAGAGTTGGTATCAACAAAGGAGCGACATTGCATAGAGTTTGAGGAAAGGTTGTGCAATGATATCCAATGGAAGGTAGTGGGGTGTATACATAGGAACTATCTCACACTAGTAGAAGCAGTGGCCCACGTGGAAGCCACCAATCTTGAGGCTAGTCGGTATGAAGGAGAAAGGGCTATATTGGTGAGTTCTTTAGTTCAAGAGCACACAAGACCTAGTAGGAGGCAAAGGAGAGCTAAATCTCAATCACTATCCCAGTTACAGCCTCCATCTAGTTTTACCTTATTAGGTTCATTTGCTGGGGGATCTAGCCAGACCCAGGTTTTCTCGAGTTGGTCACAAAGTAGAGGGCCGCCTTTTTGCTCCAAATGTAGGCGAATGGGCCATGTTAGGCATCCTTGTCCATCGCATAGGCAGGGTTTGTCTTAGTAACCCAGGCCGGGACGATCATAATGTGGTGTCTTGGTGAAGATTTTGGTGGTTTGGCGTTACGATGTAAATTTTTTTTTTTTTGGTATGTAGGGCTTTGTGCCTACGGATGTTATACATGTATATGTATGTGTGCTTTTGGAACCCAACTATGTGGTAGTGTAATTAAACCTTGGAACTTGTTTATGTTGGGAAGTGCTATAAGACATTGTAATCTTAATATTTGTTATGTAATTGTTTCTATTGCCTGAATGACGTGTGTATTGACTTATGAGCCTTGAATAGAGTTAAAGTTCTTATGAAAAGTGGGAGTTGTATGAATAAAACAAAGGGGCATAGTTGGGATGAGGTGGAACTTTAAGATGGTGTGAGGGTGGTTCGATTTACTTAGTAGATTGTAAGAACTATGTTTCATAGTGATGAGGCTAGTGTTGGTTATTGTATGGTTGGCTGATTAGTTGATATTTGAGTTTAGAGTGACAAATCATCACTTTAGAACAATATAGATGTGAGTATGGTGACGAGTTTGAGAACTATCTTGGAGGGGTTTTATGGGTGTTAATCCTTCTATATGTAGTGATCAGGCTCGAGTGAAGTTTGTCTTGAGTTAGTGGGGCTTCCTTGGGTTGGGGATGGAGCGTTATAAACTTCTTGGCCTTGTCTGGATGTGAATGATGAGTGATTATGATGATTATGAATTGTGAGATGTGAAGTGGTCTGTGTCAAACATCAAGTAAGGGCAATTGGCGTTGGTTAGCATGTCGACGTCTAAACAGTGAGAGTGGATAATTGGTGATTTGGACTAGGTCACATAGAGAAGATGGATCCTTGTTGATGCTCATTTTTTACGAGATTTAAAGATTGGCTTAGTTTAGTTTGGTCCGTTTCAGTTTGGTTTGAAACCAGTGGTGTCGACGAATGGTATTTGAAATTAATTAATGCTTAGTCATCTTGGGAATTGCTTTGGCTCAGATAAGTAGTGGTACGGTCGAATAGTACTTTTGGTGGTACTAGTGGACATTGAGCTTGCTTGTGTATGTATGTTGTTGCTGTGAACTCATGAAATCACTCTAGTTGGGTTAAAATGTTTAAATGTAAATTGTTGTAAGCATACTTGTGCCAATGAGTACCATCGATTGTTAATGTTGATGTTTGTAATGATTGGGGAACTTCCAACTTGTGGGAAGTCACATGTGCTGTGTTACCTCTCGGATGCACTGTGATTGTTTTATATATTGTTGTTACATATATATGGGATAAGTGTGTTGTGATGTCACTAGGTGAGTGACAGGAATTGTTGGGTGAGGATTGGAATTCACTGTGTAAGTGTTGAGAGTGATGTGGAAAATGAAACTTTCTTTCCTTGTGTTGTGGCCTGGAATGGCACTGCTAATCTAAGTGTTAAAGATTTAATCTAAATTATGTTAATGAACGATTTTCATTGTTTTACCATTAAATGCCGAGTTGTATAAAAAATTGACAATACCATTAATTGTGACTCAATGTGAGATTTTTGTATCGGACCGTGCATTGTAGGGTGTCAATTCTTTTCGCCAGTGTTATCGGGTGTGTGGTTTAATGGTGGTTTCCTTTCTCTTTGAAATTGGGTTTTGGTCATTTGATGGTCATTGTTCGTGTTGTTGATTGTTGGGGAGGTGTTTTTGTCTTTGGGGTTATTAGTGGTTAATGTTGTTGGGGAGTTGTTTTTGTCTTTGGGGTTATTAGTGGTTAATGTCGTTCCTTGTCTGTTGGATTCCAACGAGTATGCTGATCAAAAAGTAATTGTATCTCTTCCGTATGATTCTTCTTGTTTGGGTGTCTTTGTGATTTCTCTTGCATTGAGTAGTTTTTGTTTCTATCCTAGCATTATTTGCATTGAGTAGTTTTTGTTTCTATCCTAGCATTATTTCGGGAATATATTCCAAGTGTGTTAAGTCAGGAATTGTGTTCCCTATGTATCGGGTTGCCCTTTTGTTTCAGTTTTCCCTAATTTTGGGGATGATGTTTTTTAAGGAGGGTAGGTTGTAATAGCTATTTTTGGGTGATCGCTCGAGTGGTCATTTGGTCACTTGAGTGTTGATTTGTAGCTCCCAATATCTCGCATGTTTGTAGGTGAGACTACTCGAGCGAAGGAATGGTCGCTCGAGCGTAGATTGCGAACTCCCAGTATTTTCATTGTAGCTTTGCAAACTTCTGAGACCTTCTGTTTACCTCTCGAGCAATGGAAGGTTTACTCAAGCGGTCTCTCTGTATTTTGGTACTTTGCTCAATCGAAGCAAAGTGCGCCCGAGCGATCTGTTCGAGATCAGTGACTTTAAAAGTCACTTTGTGGTCCATTTTTCTTAATTGTCTCTTGTTCTTTCTCTTTTTTCTTCTCCTTTTCCACCATTGTTGAGGGTTTCAAGCTTTCAATCTTTATTTTCATCTATTTTCCTTAATTTTCTACCCTATGTTCCTTATATCAAAATGAAGAGCACGCCGAGGGCTTTCTATCCATCCAAGCGGATCGCTATTTTGTGGAGGTCAAAATTTCAGGTCTCTTCTCTTCTTGCTAGAGGTTGGGATTTTCCTTGCTTCTCTTCAAAATTTTCTTATAGATAGATGGGTGTTGGATTCTTATTGCATCAAAACCTTATCTTGAGGGATTTTCATAGAAACATGTAGAGAAGGTTAGGAAAAATAACATGATGAATTAAAGGATGTTGGTATTAGATTAAGGGTCCGTTTCCTTCCAGCTTGTGACCTGTAAAGCGTGGCACTTAATAAAGGTTCTGCCTTGCTTCCAATGTAGCACCCAGTAAAGCGTGTGGTCTGTTGAGATCTGTGGAGGTTCCACGTTCCTTCCTGCTTGTGACCGGTAAAGCGTGAGATTCCGCATACCTTCCAGCTCGTGACCGGTAAAGCGTAGCACTTAATAGAGGTTTTGCATTCCTTCTAGAGTAGCACCTGGAAAAGCGTGTGGTGTGATCATGTGGCTTGGTAATAGAGCCGGTTTCTAATTGGATTGTGTGGAATAATTACAATAAGATCTACACATGTGATTGTGATAATGGAAAGTGAATAATCTTAATTGTGTAAAGTTGAACATATGGGATTGTGTAGATTCATCTTATGTGGATTACAATGAGTAATGGTTGGTTGTGACTTTTAGTAAAATGACTCGTTTCAATATTTAGACCTCTAAGTAATGTTAACAAGGTTTCTTGAAAAGAGCTTTTGAAAACTATACTAGAAGGATACCGGGAAAAAAAAGGAAAAAAAAAAAGAAAAGAACGAGTTTACTTTGAAAAGTTTTCATGGATTTCTTTATGAGAATGATATGATATATATATATATATATTGTATTTTGTGTATGAAAAGAGTGCATTAATTATGTGTGTATCACTATTTAGCATCCATGCTCTCATTTATCTAAAGATCTTATTGTTGAGAATCATGGAAGATTCCTACTGGACTTCGTGTTCATCACATCTATTTTAACCATTTTCAAGAATGAAGTCAAGAACACCAGATTGAAGATTTGAGGAGTTTATTTTCTTTTATATGACAATGTAAATGAGAGATGTTCAACGTAATGTGGGAGATATGAGTATTTCAATGTAAATCTTGGCATGTATTATTGTTGTATTTATCCAAGAGAGAGCAATATTAGTATTAGACAAATGTCGTGGTTATTTGTATTTATGAATGTATTTAATACATGGATTTGAATTAAAGGTTTTGGTAATGTTTCCGAGAAATAAAATTTGGGGTGTGAGAAAACTCACTTTCGTTGTAACCATGCATCGTCTTTGAAAATTGTAGCCACTAGGGTGTTCTCTCCTTTGTTTATGTTTATCCTATTCCTTATCATGTAACATATGCTATACATTCAAGGTTAGACTCGTGAATGCATATCTGCATATGTTATCTGTGGGAGCCAGAAAGATATCCTAGCTATAGGGGCAAAATATCCTAAACAAATATTATCCATCCCTTATAAAAAGAGGGGACCTCATACACAAGAGGTATGCCTTATTTTCCTTGCCACAGAGCACACACACTCTAAATCTTGATTTTCTCTCTTTGATCTATTTTGGCTAACTTTATCATCGGAGTGTCTCTGGCCGGCAACCCCGATTGGGTGGCGTCGATCATGCTCATCCTTGCAAATCTACAGGAGCCAAGCTCATCTCTTTGTTGGATATCATCAACAATCCATGTGAGAGGATTTTCTGGGTCTCACAATTGGCACCGTCTGTGGGAAACGTTTGAGAGTTCAACGAAGAAGATGATAAATATATACCATTCTTCTTTTGTTCTCATCTATTGCAAGTTTATTTATATGTTAATGTGATTTGCGTCAGTAGAAATAAAGCTTTGATTTCCATGCCAAACACTCCATGTGCTATAACTTTTGGAATCAGATACAGAGAAAGAAATTCACGGGACCATTTCGTTGTTTTCTCTCTCTAACCATTAACTCATTTTTGTAGTCTCTACATATAAATTTATTCATCAATTTGACCCTTCTGGCAACCTTTTTTTTAGATGTTTATTTCAGTTTGTCAAGCAAAATTGTAATGACCATTCCAGCAGCTCGGCAGCCCACTTCGACAATTTGCTTGAGGTTGAGCAAGCAATGGAATAAAGAAAGTTACGTTATGAAAGGTAATAAAGGCATTCCGAACATACACAACTGATTGGTTAATATCACAAAATCAATTGCCGATCACTCATTTTGGCAAGCTTAAAGACCAAAACCAAAGAAGTTGCCGACTCGCCGACTAGTGGATCAAAGCCAGAAGTTTACCATTGTTAACTAAGCTCTTGGAAAAGACGAAACTAAACGGACTAGCCGATCAAGTGTTCTGCAAACCAATGTGTTTCGGTAAGCCGAAGAATTGCTGACCCACCTATCTCGGCTGCACAAAATGTTTATCATGGTTCTCGGCTGTACAACATTGTCTATACCCGCCAACTTATTGTTTTGAGTACAACATTGCTAGACAACAATTGCTCCGTAGTGACGAATCAGTCGGAGCTCGACCCCAATGCATGTGCAATTTGGCAACACCACAACTCAGAAGATTGCTCATCAAAGCTCCAAAGTTACTTGGCAAATGTACAACCCTGTGATCCATTCTTTCGCAATGAAAACGGCCTTGATTATGCGCCACTGAGAACATATTTGACAATGTGAACCACCAAGCCCTTTTGTCGGGCACATTCACCCACCAATCACATTCTTCGGCTGACCACACTTTAGCCAAGGACAAGAGTCGAAAAAAAAAAAAACATGAAGCAGCCAAACCATCTTCGTTTTGGTTAACTTCAGGAGGTCCAACATCATTCGAGCAGTGATGGAATGAAGAGTCTAAATTATGGAATGAACACTAGGCCGCGAGATGAATCCAACACCACTAAAAAGAGGCCAATCGAATTTAAAACGAGGAAAATACAAGGGCTCAAACTTGTGCGTTTGAATCTCAAACTTCTGCTACATGACAAAGATAACCTAAGGATTTATCGTGTTCTTCTCGGCGCAAAGTGCTCTGTTGCATCTTAGTATGTTCGGCTTAATCGGGTGGTCGGGTAATGTAGACACCCCATTTTTGACCATCCTCAAGACTTGGATGTTCTTGCAGGTACATCTAGTAACAAGTATGATTTCTTGTCAGGCACTCGAATGCGACGGTGGAATGCCACAGGTTTGAGCTTTCCGGACCCTACATCAGTTATGCCCCATTTTTGGACCATGTGTTGGTCCTTTTAGCATGCCTTTCTTGGTGCACTGCCGGCCATGATTGGGCTCTACCGACCATGCATCTTGGCTTGCCGGCCATTGATGATGCCTGCCAGCCATCAATGAGCCACTGCTAGCTATCACTGATGGCCGGCCTATCACCAATGCATCGGTAGATATTTTGTAGATATTTTTGACAACTGTTTGCACAGATTGCCCCATCTGCTTGCACGTGGATGGCTAGATTGCTTTGAAGGCTTCTTGTATCCTCTATATATACAAGCCATCCTCATGCATGGAAGGGGGTTACAAATGTTGTGAGCAAAATTTCCTCTCTCTCTCTCTCTCTAAAATCCTCTCTCTCTTGATTTTGTGCTTGAAAGTGAGTTTTCTCTACATATTTGCATTCAACCCCTTGATCAAACTTGATCATCTTTGTGTTGAGACTCTTGGAGGCCTTGTTTGGGGTCTTGAGCTTGGTTTTGGCTCAGAATTTTAGCTGTTTTGTTGTTGTGCTTCAAAGGTATAAGCTTGTCCCTTTTAAGCTTTGTTTTGGTTAAGTGTTTGGCCATCTTTTTACAATACTTAGAGGTTGGTTTTAACCTCTAAAAAACTCTATCTTTGAGGTTTTAAAATTATGGTTTGAGCCTTGTTTAGTTAGGGGGTGGTTTCCTCCCTTTGCACTTTGGCTTGCAAAGCCTTTTGAGCCATCTTTCAAAGCTTTTAAAACAATCTTTTCTTGGCCTTTTAACCACTGAATTCCAGGGGAATTTAAGTGGTAAAAAAGTTGGTTTTGAAGTTCAAAATAGGAGGGGGTGGCCTCTCCTCCTTGTATCTTGTTTGCACGTGTAGTTGGCCTAACATATGAGCATGTTTTTCTACCTCCTTGAGGCTCTATCTCAGCATGTTTTTGCTACTAATTTAGCATGCTTTAGCTCTGTTTTGAGCTATCTTGGTCACATGAGCTTCATCTTGCATGGTTGTAGTGTAATTTGCTTCACTAGCTTTGTGTTTTAAGCTCTCTAACATGCTTTATTTGAGTTGTTTGCATGGTATGGCACCATTTAACATGTGATTTCAGTGCATATATCTTTGTCACACTCTCACATATATCACTCTTTCATTTCTTTTGAGAGTTGTGCTTTGAGCATTGTTTATAAGCCAATACATGAGCATGTTTTTTCTTGCTTTTCATGCTACCATCTCAGCTTATTTTAGCCATTGTTTTGGCATGTTTAAGCTCTGTCCAGAACTGGTTTGTCCTTTGTGCTTGATATTGCATGCCTCTAGTGTAGTGCTCTTCACTAGCTTTAATGCTTAAGTCTATCAACATATTGTACATGAGTTGTTTGCATGTTATAGTCTTATGTCTCATGCCATTTCAGTACTAAAATTCTGCAATGTCCCTCACTTCTTCATTTTTTCTATTTGTTTTGAGGGTTGGTTAACCCTATGAATGTGCTTAAGCTTGGGATTGAGCTTGTGCTCAATGGCTTTAACTCTCTTTTGAGGGTTTCTACTAGCCAAAGGCATGAACTCTCCCATGTCTTAAACCATTCTTTGATTGACCCCTCTCCAATAGAGGACAATCATCTTGGACAAACCAACTAAAGAATGGCTTGGTAATGCTAAAATAAGTAATTAAAATGAACCAAGTAAAACATGACCAAGATAAGCATGTTGTGCGTGCATTGCATTGTGTTCGATCAAACGTTATATTGAACACGAGGAAGATTGGTCCATTTCATACTCAAAGTGATGAAATGAGCCAATCTCCTTTGTCCCCATTGCCTTTGATCATCCATGATATGGTAGTGGCATTGAGTCTTGTTTTTGTGCATTTATTGAATGTGTGCAAGTTGGATCCTTGGCCATCATGCATTGAAAATGAATGGTTGGTGGCTTTGGATCCAATAGCCCCCTTCCTTTGATGTTTTGAGATGATAAGGAGAGGGTGCAGTACAAACATATCCTTGGGGGACCCTCCATTTTCCTCTGTTTGAGCTCTGTTATAGAATGGTGATTCAGCACACCAGTGGCTGGCAGTGCTTTATCAATGGCCGGCAAGGCTTCATCCTTGGCCAGTAGTGCATCTCTTTGGCTGGGCCGAAGCGTGGTGACGCAACCTATGGCGGCAGGCCCTGGTGCTTCTTCACTGGTTTGGTAAGGTTCAGCAGAAAGTTCTTGGAGACACCCTGCAAACAGAGCCTCTTAAGAGCAAACCGGTGGGCTTTTCGGGGCGAAAACCCGCATGCATGCATGTTCAACTTCTTCAAGCAGAGCTAAGGCAGTCTTATTTAATGCTTTATTTGTTAGTTAGCACAGTTTTGTAATTTAATTAATTAATTCGTTAATTAGTTAAAGTTTTGTAATAATTAAGTAGCTTAGCTTAACTATTTCTTTATTTTTTTTTGTAATAATTAGTCTAATTAGTTTAATTAGTTTAGCTTAGCTTAGATTAGCTTAGCTCTTACTCATTCAGACCCTTTTTCGAGAGGGCGCAATGTTGTAATAAGTGTGCGTGTGTGTGTGCATGTCTTCCAACCCCACGTCTTTCTTCCTTTTATTTAACTGCTTTCGATGGTTAGTTTAGGGAGCATGCTTTGATTAGTATACCTTATGCTCGCATGCGTGCATCATTCATTTGTCTTGCATGCACCGAGGCTCGGCGCATCATTCAAACTGCATTGCAATGCAAATACACTTATTTGAATACGTGTTTCGAAGCATGTTATAAAAGTGTTGCATTCATATGCCATCTTAGATAGCCAAGCTTACTTAGTTGCATTATTGCATGTGTTGCATTAGGCATCTTGCATAGTTAGGATCATGTATGACTTCTAACTAGCTTTTGTTTTGGCTTGGAGTACATTGTAAGCTTTTACGCTTTAGCATACTTGCGTGAGTGGGAGTGTTGCCATGACAGGATGCTTGCCATGAGGCTATGTGCTTATTTGCTAAACTGCATGAATGCCTGTAGATGAAGGCTTGATTGCTTGAATTGGGACAATTCGACGATTGTGAGTTTTAAGCTCACTTTGCGAAGTGGCAAATCATCATGTTTTAAGACCACTCGAGGGTGGCAAATCCGCGCTTTAGCCCACTTTGAGGGTGGCACTTTCAAACCATTTTCGAAAACAAACATGAGTTGAATTCGTTCCAATTCTTGCGATTTTAGTCTATACTTGTATGTTGTGCGCATCACATAGTAAGTTAGATAATAACAGGAATAAGAACACATGTGTTTATAAAACAACATATCACGCTTAGTAGAGGCCGATCCTTTGATCAGGCGAGCGGGGGTGCTCATTTCAGGACCTTCCCCTCTCGTATCCAAGTTCCCGAGCCGAGACAACTTTGGTGATAACGGACACGTGGCCTTTCGCACGAGTCAGGGTTTCATAAATTTCCCTAAAAATAAAATATTTAGGTGGCGACTCTGTAATCTAGCAAAGCAGTCCATTTTTTGCATTATTTGATTGAAAATCGGTTTTCCAAAATGTTTGCCAGATTTGGACTCTTTGGTAATTTATCAGTCTTCACATTGCACTTTGTGAAAACTAGATTTAGAACCGTGACAGAAGTCTGAACTATAGGAGACCAATTCACGCCTCTCTGAAAGGGGGGCGCGTGAAGAAAGTCGAGTCCACAGGTAACTTCGGGGATGCCTACCCTCGCATTTTCCACTATGTAGAATCTATTTTTAAGGTCCACTTTTGTAAATTTTGAGTCTCATATTGGGATCAATAAATTGGCTAATCGGGAACATTCAACGATCGATCAACAGTCAGATCGTGTCCGGTCAGCATGCTATTTTGATAGTAGGCTCCTGGAGCTAGGCCACAATCATCCATCTTCACCGATCATTCGCCCCAACTTGAGTTTCTTTTACATTTGGCTTCACACCATTTGTCATCCTAATAAAAATAAATAAATAAATAAATAGCTACGTATATTTACAATTATTAATTCATCTATCTCTTCTGTAACAATCTCTGGATTTCATTCAAACGTGCAAAAATCTTGCTCACCGCTACTATCTCGACAGTATTATTCCACAACTTTATTTGGCAACATTGCAACTTATTCGGCACATTATTTGGCAACAATATTATTCCGCAACATTGTTCGGCAACGTTGCTACTTATTCAGCAAATTATTTGACAACAATATTATTATGCAACTTTATTTGGCAACACACGAATATCTCGACATAGAACTAGCATCTCGGCTTACCAAAATCCACATCTGAACATACCACAGGATTCATATCGGCTCAAAGAGTCCAAACCCACCAACCCGAGAAGCCAAGAAGTAACCAAAGTCCGCCGAAAGTTACGATACATATCACATTTTTCGACAAACTAAAATTTTTTAAGCTGTCAAACTCAACGTTTGACCATACCAACATAAAGTTCTCATTGAGACGAGTGCAACGCAACAAACCACGTCAAAATCGGAGCTCAAACGACGCCGTACGAGCCGCTCAAAGTTTACCCAGAAAATGCCCAGTTTCACTGGAGAAGGCAACCTAGGCAGCCACTATGGAAATTATCAAATTATCATGTGCTTTGTAGTTGAATTACACCCTGTTGATTTGAGCCCTCTGATCCATTTTGAATAAAATTACGCCATTTGGAGTCCAATTCCAACGATCCAATAATCGTTTCCAAATATTTGGAGCCTTCTGCACACATCCGTATGGTCTAATTTTGCAAATTCCATACCAAACATTCATAGATGTTACATGCAAGGCCATATATTGCAACTAAAACGACATTTTTGTTGCCGTACCTGAAGTTTGCTCAATGCCGAATTCAACGACTACATCTTATTTGGCGACTTTCTGCCTAATATTGGGATCAATGACTTGGCATGTTCGGGCATTACAAAATTGCTCAACGGTCACATCATATCTGATCGGCATGCAATTTTAGAAGTAGGATCATGGGGCTTGGAAAAAATCCTCCGTCGCGGGGATTGGGGTGAAGGCCTTCCCGATAATACTTGGTATGCGGAAGAAGTTGACCATATGACACGAAGTGGCCGATATTTCAAACCCCCGCATCTGGACCAACTCGAGGCATCTGGGAAGGACAAAGAAGTAGAGAAACAGAAGGAAAAATTGTTGGAGGAAGAGACTGTGCTGAAACAATTGAAGAAGATTCAAGCTGACATATTTATCTGGGGGCTGCTTATGGCTTCGCGAGTGCACAGACTGGCAGTACTGTCAACGATGGATAAAGCCAAGTTGTCCATTGAGACTAACCTGGAACAATTGGTGGGATTAGTCTTCCCGGGAGGTGCTGCGCCAACTTTGACCTTTTCAGACAAGGAATTGCTACCAAAGGGCTCTCTATATAACAAGCCTCTATTCATATCTGTAGAATGCCGGAAGAAGTGGGTGCCAATGATATTAGTCGACACCGGCTCAGTGATCAATGTCTGTCCATGCCGCATGACTTATGCTATTGGCCTAAAATCGGCAGGTTTTGTGCCTACGGCCCAGGTGATTCGGGCGTACGACAATACAAGCAGAGAAGTGATGCGAACAGTTCAGATTAGAGTACAAGTGGGCCCGACTCAACAAGATATTGAGTTTCACATCCTAGATGTTCTGGCCACTTTCAAACTACTACTTGGACGACCCTGGCTACATGAAGTAAGAGCTGTCTCTTCCACCCTCCACCAAATGCTAAAGTACCTCCATGGAAAATGGGTGGCCATAGTGTTCGGGGTAGAAATCACTACACCTGTGCTAGAAATTATGCATGGCGAAGAGGATGCCTTCATTTCGGGGTTTACCTTGGCTGAGGCTCGGATGGTGAAAAATGTCTTAGTTGTTGATGAGAGCCAATATGTCAGTGCCCAGCCTGTATATCTCATGAATAAGTTGCAGCACATGCCTAGAATGGGATTAGGAAGAAGTGGCCGGAAGGGCGTTACTGCGTTAGCCGATGTGCCACATAACCTGTATGTCTTTGGTCTTGGCTGTATGCCCACCAAAGAGGACTGGGTGATGAAAGGGAAAGAAATGACCAGAAGAGCTAGAGCAAATCAAAGTGGGAAGTACTACGAGCTTGTGCGTCGACCAATTTGAGGAACCCTCAATGGATATTTTGTTTGGGAGGGAGAAGACTTCCCATTCTATGGTTTCCCTGAACCTTGGTTCAACTATGAGAAACAACGGGTTCCCGACATTGAGATTTTCTTTGACTTGTAGCTGCAAGGGAGTGACACGGAGGAATAGACTGAACTAACTGCTGAGGTTGCAAAGAGCGCAGAAAGTGATTCCAACAACAGTGAACTTGAGGTAGAAGCAGCACTGTCATGTCTCCTTTCAGATCCTCAAATCAACTCAGAGAGCTTGGGGGATGACCTAACCGTTTCTGTGATCGAAAACCAACTGGGTGCGAACCCTTCTAGTGTTATTCTAGATGCATCTGATGCACCATCCCTGATTTGGCACCTGGAAGAGGGCTTCATGTCTAGTAGTTCTGACTCGGGTAGTGAGTCGGAGTTTGATTCCATAGAGTTTCTGGAGTCGGAATCAGATTCCAGTTCCTCTAAGTCGGAGTCCGGTAATCTTGGGATTGATAACCCAGATGCCAAAGTTTTGTCCATGTCGTCTTTTTCCTTTTCTTTTGAGTCGGTTGTAACAGAGGATTTGGATATGCTGGATCTTTTGAATGTGAATACCACTGCAGTTTCTGAGTACTTATCTGTGCCACTTGTGTATTGCATTGATCATGATTTTCAAAATTTTGATGAAAACAACGAGGAAGGAATTCCTCTGGTTTTGAAACATTTGATAAATCAAGAGGAGGAGAGGTTTGTAAAACCCCTCCTTGATGAAATCATTTCAATTAATGTGAGTACTGAGAAGGATCCCCGTCTAGTTAAGATCGGGTCCACGTTGTCTTCAGAGGAGCGCGAGTGCTTAGTCACTTTATTGAAAGATTTCAAAGACGTTTTCACGTAGTCCTACGAAGACATGTCTGGAATTGATCCTGAGATTGTACAACATCAGATCCCTTTTGACCCCACGGTCCGACTCATCAAATAGAAGCTGTGGATAATATGCCTGGATTGGGCTTTGAAGATTAAGGAAGAGGTCACCAAGCAGATAGACGTAGGGTTCTTGCTAGTATCTGAGTATCCGACTGGTTGGCCAACGTTGTTCCGGTGCCGAAGAAAGATGGCATAATTCGGGTGTGTGTGGATTTCAGAGAGCTGAATAAGGCTAGTCCAAAGGACGACTTTCCTCTACCGCACATTGATGAGTTGGTGGACGTCACTGTAGGCCATGCGTTACTCTCCTTCATGGATGGATTTTTCGGGTATAACCAGATTCTGATGGCACCAGAGGATAGAGAAAAAACTTCCTTCACTACGCCGTGTGGAACCTACTGCTACATGGTGATGCCGTTTGGGTTAAAGAATGCTTGGGCTACCTATCCACGGGCTGCAACCACAATTCTGCATGATATGATCCACAAAGAGGTCGAGTTGTACGTGGACGACATGATTGTTAAGTCCAAGAAAAAAGAGGGCCACTACAGCGCCTTGAAGAAATTCTTTCAACGGATCAGAGAGTATAGATTGAGACTGAATCTGCATAAATGTACTTTTGGTGTGACAGCAGGGAAAATGCTGGGTTCCTTGATCACACAGAAGGGCATTGAAGTAGATCCTTCCAAAATCAAGGCCATCTTTGAAATGCCACCACCAAGGACTGAAAAGGAGGTGCGAGGCTTTCTAGGTAAAGTGCAATTCATAAGACGGTTTATTTCAAAATTAACCTTGACTTGTGAACCACAATTTGGTCTCCTGAAGAAAGGAAAGAAACTCTAATGGGATGATTGATGTCAGTTTGCTTTTGAGCAGATCAAGCAGTACATTCAGAACCCGCATGTGTTGTTGCCACCAGAGTTAGGGAAGCCCTTGATTCTGTATTTGTCAATAACGGACACAATGATGGGATGCATGCATGCATGCTTGCTTAAGAATCTGAGGATAGGGTGGAGAAAGCCATCTATTACGTGAGCAAGAAAATGCTGGATTATGAGACCCGTTACACTCCACTCGAGAAGGCTTGCTTAGCCTTGGTATGGGCTATTAGGAAGTTGAGGCACTACCTGTTAGCTCACTCTGTAATTCTTGTTTCGAGATTAGATCCCATCAAATATATCTTTGAGAAACCAGTACTTATGGGTAGGCTAGCCCGTTGGTTGCTTCTTCTCCCCGAATTTGATTGAAAGTATGTTACTCGCAAGTCTGTCAAAAGAAGAGCGATATCAGAGTTCCGGACAGATCACCCAGTGGAAGGGGATGAAGCCAATAGAATACATGTTCCCAGATGAAGCTATTCTGCAATTGGAGGAAGAGATTTGGACAATGTATTTTGACAGAGCGTCTAACCAGTACAACTATAGGATAGGGGTGTTGCTGATAGCACCAGACACTTCCCATATACCTTAGCCTTCAAACTCCGGTTCAAGGTATCCAACAATGAAGCAGAATACGAGGCGTGTATCGCTGGTCTGGAAGCCGCCCTGGAACTAGGGGCAAAAAGGTTGGACGTCATTAGGGGCTCGATCCTAGTTGTGTCTCAATCAAATGGAGACTGGAAGGTCAAAGAAGAAAAGATGAAGATCTATCACCAGACCCTGGACGTTCTAATTTCTAGGTTTGAGAAGCTAACATTCACTCATCTACTAAGAGAGAACAACAGGTTCGCTGACACTTTATCAACTCTATCTTCTACGATAGACATCCCATTTGGAGTTTGGATAGGTCCGATCATCATTGAGCAAAGATATACGTTGGCCTACGAGTCGATCGCTGCAATAGATGAAGTACAAGATTGAAACCCTTGGTATTATGATATCTGGAACTTCTTGGAAAAGGAGGTATATCCACCAGGGGAAAACACCAAAGATAAAAGGGCAATACAGCGGATGGCTGTTCAATTTATCATCTGCGGGGGTAAGTTGTATAAGAGCGGTCATCTGGGAATGCCCAAGTTATGTGTGGACGCATAAGAGTCAAAGTGCCTAATGGAGGCCATCCATGGAGGAGAGTGTGGAGCACACATGAGTGGAGTAATGTTAGCCCAGAAGATTCTCAGGCAAGGTTACTACTGGTCTACCATAGAGGAGGATTGTATTAGTTTTGTTTGGCGATGCCACAAATGCCAAATCCATGTAAATCGCATGAATATCTCGCCGTTGAAGCTGTACAACATGACTTCACCATGGCCTTTCCTAGTCGGGAGAATTGACGTCATCGGGCAGTTACACCGAAAGGGTCAAATGGGCATGAGTACATTCTGGTGACAATTGATTATTTCACGAAGTGGGTGGAAGCTCAGTCTTATGCAGTGTTGAAAGCAGCGCATGTGGCTAAGTTCATCCGAAACAACAGCATTTGTCGTTATGGAGTCTTGAATGAGATCATTTCAGATAATGGCTCCCATTTCAAGAAATAAGTGATGGACTTGTTGGAGAAATACAACGTGACATTTCATAAGTCATCTATATATCGGCCGCAAACCAACAGAGCTGTTGAGGCCGCCAATAAGAACATCAAGCACATTTTGCAGAAAATTGTTGAGGCCTACAGGGACTGGCTAAACAAATTGCCATTTGCTCTCTAGGGCTACAGAACTTCAATTCGGACATCTACTGGGGCAACTCCATACTCTCTTGTTTATGGGATGGAAGTTGTTCTGTCGATTAAAATAGAGGTTCCGTTGCTGCGGGTTATGGCTGAGTGCTAGATAGCAGAAGCGGACTAGCAGCAGAGCAGGTTCGAAGAATTGATGCTGGCTCCGTTTGGGAAGAGCTATTTGGGACTTTTTTTTGGTTATTTTAGCCACCAAAGACAAAATAGGCTATTTTAGCCACAAAAAACAAAACATCACATCCAACCCATAATCATTACACTCTTCTCTCACATAAAAAAGCCAAAAAAGCCAAAAACCCAAAAAGCCCTTCCCAAACCAAATATTTTAGCCCATGCTAAAATAGCCAAAAAAGCTAAAAAGCCAAAAAGCCAACCCACTTCCCAAACGACACCGCTGTTCGATGAGAGGAGGCTGAAAGCACTGTATCATGTTCAAGGATATCAACACAGGATTGCCAGGGCTTTTAACAAGAAAGTTAAGTCTCGGAATCTTAAGGAAGGGGATTTGGTGCTGAAAGATAACCGAGCTCCCATTCATGACCCTAGGGGCAAGTTCAGACCTAATTGGACTGGTCCTTATATCATCAAAACTATTTGGTCGGGTGGAGCTGTTATTCTTATGGACCTGGATGGCCTAGAATTTTTTCAACCGATCAGCATGGACAAGTTGAAGAAATATTACCCCTGAGAGGCTCGCTAGGCCGAAAACTCGGAAGGGCGACCTAGGCAAAAGTTAGAGCACAAAAAAAAATAAAAATAAAAAAGAAGAAAAACTGAGCTCGCAAGGTTGCAAACCTAGAAAGGGCGACCTTGGCAAAAATTAGAGTGCAAAAGGAGAAAGTTAATACCCGAGTGAACCCGAACCGAACTACGTAAGGCCTGATTCCCATCTTCTGGGATACGTAGGCAACTTCATTCTGAAGCTTGGCCATAAACACCTCCAAATCAACTGTGTCCATGTGTTTGATCAAGGCATCCTTTTCTATTTGTTATTTGAAAGTTCGGTTGTGATCCTTACTATGAGAAAATAGCTTACTACAGTGCTGAGCAATGTTATTTAGTCAAGGGGGAATTTTTCATTTTTGGATTTGGGGTTGTAAATCTCAAAGATAGATTCTGTGTGTGTGAAGTTGTGATCCCTATCGAAAATGGTTTTGAAAAGTTTTAATAGAAGTTGATTTTGTTCGAATTAATCTTTTTACAACTTAGACCATTTTTGGACCAAAAGGAAAATTTTCAGTGCCCACAACTTCAATTTTATTGATTTCAATACAAAGTTCTCCAACTCTCGATACAAATCAAAGTTGTTTTTATTACATTCAAAAGGAAAACTTGAAAAAGTAAGATCAAAGCAATAAACTTGGGGCATAGCTGAGTCAGGTGTTCCTGCGTCCCTCGTTTGTGCTTATGGAAGCTTCTGATGCTAAACCAGGCCCGGATTGCGCCTCATCTTCAAGCCAAGTCAAGCACTCGCCAAAAAGTGCACAATTGAAACTAGGGGCGGGATCCAAAAGTTCTCTTGTTCTCCAAGCAGTGGGATATCGAGCTAATTATGAACCTTGGACTGGGAATGAAGACAGGTACTTTACCCCCTCTTCGGGGCAAGTCTGGTCGTGTCCGAACTGATGCCTGAACCGGAACGAAAAGTAGAACACCCAGTGTGTCAAGCCAATTAGCTGAATGCCAGGTTGCTGAGCCATGCTGTAGCTCATCCTGGGTAGATCAAACCAGAGGCAACGCCAAGCAATGTCAATAGCAGACCTGTTGCACACCCAATGGCACCACCACCACTCGTTCGAGCAATCCACTAGCCATTGGCGAAAGAAATAGCCCCGTGCTGAATATGCAGGGCAAGAATCCACTACCTTCAACCTATTGATGAGCCATATCTGGGGAGGGATGAAAAAAAGGAGAGATTAAAGAATAGAGAGGTGCATGTTGAGGAAAAAAGTGAGAAAAAGGCTTTGAGTAAAAAAATAGAGCATGAGTGCCAAGAGATATGAGAAACACATATTAGATAGGGTGGGAAATATTACCTGCAGAAGTAGTGGACTTCCTACGAATTTGGTTGTTTCTCGCCGATGAAAGGTGACTAAGCCCATCACAGTCTTGGCCAATGCCAAACCAATGTAGCTCTTGCCATTTTTCAAACATTGCGCCACTTTAACTAGCCGAATGCTAGACCCGCCAAAATTAGGGGCAAGGAGGAAATGCGTTAACATGCACAAACAAAGGGCGTTTTGCTGAAAACCTCACCAAAGAAGATCGCCTCAGTCACCGGCATCAGAAAATCGATGAATCAAACTGGGGATGTCCATCTCTCCATTGTGAACCGAGGATTGAGCCTCATGTAAAGTGAGCCCGCACATCCTTCCTAAAGCTTGGATGTGACCAAAACGGGGTTGAGGCAAGATTTCCTTATCGCGCCGGGATTCCATTAGCACTTGTAATTCTTCGATTGTCGGGCATAGCTCTTGTCCCCCGAAGCTAAACATGTGTGTCCCCCGAAGCTAAACACGTGTGTAATCGGGTTCCAACATCTAGCTGTGGCATGTAGGAATGGAAAACAAAGCAGAGAACGACTTAGCGAGAATAGTGCATTTATGTCGAAACCCCAGAAATTCACCTTTTCTAAGCCATCTAAAGTTGCAATCCAATTCGAGAGATTTTCAGTGAAGAATGGCTCCATTTTTAAAGAATTTACAGCTGAAATGAAGAAATCACGAAGCTTCAATCTTTTGTAGAAGATACGGCAATGAGTGGAAGCCAGGTGGCAACAATCTGGGCTAACCGGCCATCAATGATGGCCTACATGCCACTTGGGTAGCTGACCAGCCACCATTTGTGGCTGACAGAATCCATCCATGGCCGACAACCCTTTTTGCAGACCTGCTATCCATCTTTGTGTTGGGAGTGCTGAGAACCTTTGTTTTGTTCTGCTCTTTGTATATGTTAAGGTCTTGTTTTGAGTCATTTTTTTTAGTTTTGTTGAGTTTGCATTTAAGTTGTTTATCGAGTTGTTTTTATTTTGTATATTGAGTTGTACCTTGTCTTTCTTTTTTGGTCTTGGTCGTTTCATTACCTGATTAAGAAAGTTCTGCCAATACAAGTGTTCAATTTTCATTATCAATTCAATCTCGTTTCTATGAAATGGGGTGCTCATGATGCAAAATACAATACTTTTTCGAAAGCCCGATTTTCATTCCGATCATGGTTTGCTTTTGCTTTCTTTTGTTACAAAAGTGAAGCACAAGTTTTTCAAAAAAAAAAAAAAAAACTGTCTGAAGCTGTACAAAGTGCTAACACTACTAACAAAAGAAACTAAGTAAAAATACAGATAGATCAACGCCAGCTATCTCAGGCTCAAGAGGCCCTCTTTGTCATCTTCCTGAGTAGGGACTCAGAGCTGTCTTCATCTATGCTGCTGTCTGAACCGGATGCGAAACCAGAATCGGAGTCATCGCTGCTCTCTACCTTAGAACCTAGCTCAGTAGCATCGCCACTAATAGAATCCGAACTGGCGTCATCGTCTCCACTCTTGGATGACTCAACGTGCTGACTCGCTGCCTCCTCTGCCTCACTAGTCTTAGTGTCGTCATCGCTCAGAATGGGCTCTGAAGGACCACCGTCGTCCTGGGTGCCCCTGGCTTTGCCTCGGCTGTGTGTTGGATTCTGTCTGTCTCTCCTCCCTACTGCTAGAGGAGGTACTGATGGTCCTGGTGCTGCTGTCGCCAGTGCTCATGGTATAGGTGGGACCTGAAAGATAGTTGTCATATGTTAGCCATAGTATGTATATCAGATACAAGTATGGTGTACAGAATGAGTATATGTAGAAGCAAGGTATAGTGTATAAATTCAAATGCAGTGTATCAGTGCAACGTGGGGAAATTTTTAGTTGAAATGTCAGTTTCAGTATGTCAATGGAAATTTGATGACTGGAATGTAAGAAAACTGGAGAAAGGACCTGAATGCTATTGAAGCCGAGCAGTGCCTCCCTCCTCAATATCATGCCCTCGAATGAGGCTAATAGTTCTAGTAGATCCTCAGTGTATCCTGGAGGTGCTTACAAATGCATTGGAAATTATCAATGTCCAGAAGGAACAAATATCATAAAGAAATGAGAAAACTAAAGAACGGGGTACATACCGAGGGCGCATCAGGAGCTCTAACGTATCTATGTCCCGCTGCGGCAAGCTCAATCAGAATCTGATATGCTTGGCCAGTATAACCCCAACATGTGAGTACAATAAGCAGCTCTAGCTAGCCGATCCTCTGCCTCATCTGGGTGGCTCCACTACCACGCGCCCTGGTCGCCTTGGGTACTCTGGTTCTCTCTCTCTTTCTCTCTCTCTCTCTCTCTCTCTCTCTCTCTCTCTCTCGCAGCTGGAGCTCTCACCCCTTACTTCCGCGAATACTAGTCAAAGGAGGCATGAGGTGTGTCTTGATGAATGTCGCATAATCACCCTCCCAAAAGCAGTAATCGGCGTCCAAGCCCCTGGTAAACTAGATCATCTCTTGGGAGGTGAGCTGCTTTGTAGCTCTCATAGATGGTGGGGGTGCCATGGGAACTATTGGCTGCGGCAAACCCATGGTCTGGCGTACGAAACGCTCGCCTAGAAACCAGGCCCGACAAATCGGACCCTCGAATAGAAGCCAAAAACTTGTGGCCCCTCGAGCTCTAACAAACTGGTCCTCGACTCCCTCAAGCAATGTTGCCCAAGGCTACCACGTGATCTGTAAACAAAGAATGCACAGTTTGTTAGTTGACATTGGAATATTACAATATGAGTCAGAACTGAAGCAAAATGACATTAACTGTGAATTTTGAGTCACCTCTGCTGTAGTCATAGTGTTGAAGTACCGGCAGAAGAATGAAAAAGTCTCTCAGGTCCTCCGCAGGCATCTCCTGTCATACCGGTGAGAGTATGGCACGACAGGAGGCATCTCCACCTCTGGCTCTGGGGCAAGGGTCGGGAAATAGGCATATACCCAAAGCTGCAAAAAAGAAAAGGGCCATGTTGAGTATACAGCAAAACACAGGGAATGCAGAAAGCATAATGTGTGTATAATGTCTAGTGAATGCAGAATACAGGGAATGCAGAAAGCAGAGAATGTAGAATAGAGAATGCAGAAAGTAGAATGTGTGTGCAGTGTACAAAAAGTACAAGTATGAGTGCAGAAAACAAAATGTGTAGTACAGAAAGTACAAGTGCAAAGCAGAAAGCACGGCAGGAAATGCAAAGCAAAAAGGTAAGGCATACCTCCCAGGCTCTCCAGTAGCTGCCGACCCTGTTCCTGCTCCTGCGGGATGTTGACCTCATATATCCATACAATGTGGCAAGGCCAGCACTGCCCCAATCATAAACACAGACCTGAGACAAGTCCACCAATGTAGTCAAGAGATATAACCCTACAGTGTTCACTCTGTCTACGAACAAAGTGGTGCTAAAGAAGAACATCAAGAAGCCTCGGGCGTGATGCTCGGTTTCCTCTGGGGTCTCTGGCTCTCTCCCTCGAAACTGCTCTGAAAACCAGCTGTACCATACTATCCTCAATCGAAAGAGATATGGGTGTGCTCCTAGCAGGTAGATCCATGCAGCCTCTCACTCACCCATGCATAAGGGATTGGACGACCTCCTATCTCTAGGCCTGTGAGTATAGAGAAGTCATAGGAAGTCATCGTCATCTCCCCAGCAGTAGAGAAGTGGAAAGAGTTGGTGGTATCCCACCACCTCTCTACTAACACTCTAAGAACAAGTCGACTCCCTATAAGGCATGATAGCCCATACAGAACAAGCCGAAGCCGGCCTCATCAGCAATGTGGTGGACACCATCAGGGAGCTCCATATACCACTCCCTCGTGGATGTGGTTCCATAGCCTCTGATAGAGCAGGAGTCCTCCTATGATCAGAACGAGCAGGTGTAAGAAATACAGTGCCAGAATGTGTATGGAACGGGTAGGTGTAAGAAATATAGTGCAAGAGTGTGATTTAAGCAAGAAATGTAAGGTACATTGAGGAGCCGTAAGATAAATGAAAGGCAGTGTATACCTCGGTGCCGCCGTAAGATAAATAAGAGGTCGGCTCTCGCCGCAAAAGGTCCCCTGGTGCGCCTTGCTCAAACCCTTTGAAATGTCGGATGCTCTCGGGTGGTAGCACATACGTCTGAGGATGATATGTCGTCGGGTCAAAGGATCGAACCCGGGGTGGTAGTAGCACAGGCTCGAGCTCTACCTCCATCTCTGGGGGACAACTAGGGTGGAATCTCTGGGGAAGCTCCGTCATGAGGAACGTCGTCCGCCATCTAAAAAGAAGATAAGAAAGTGGTCGAAAATGAGGAAAATAGGTGGGAAATGCCAAAAGCCAACCCTAAGAGAGAGAAAAATGGAAGAAAAAGTCAAAGCCCGGGAAAAGGCACAGAACCCAAGAACAACTCGAGGGAAACAAGCCTTAAGTGGTGAAACTCCAAGAAAAAGCACCAAAATCAAATTTCAATTGGTTCAAAGCGGAGAATACAAAGTGGATTTAGCGAATCAAATGCGCATTGGGTGTTGGAAAACGCGTAAAAAGCTCAGATTTAGAGGAGAAAACTATCTAGAGAGAGAGAGAGGGTTTTCGAGTTTAGAGGAGTGAGGAAATGAAGTTTGGGATGGTGTAGTTAAAGACCCGTGGAGAAAAGATTGAATTGGCCCCGTTCTGCCATCGGTGGCCGACAAGCCACATTGGTGGCCGACAGTGCTCAAGGGTGGCCGACACCCTCCTCTGGTGGCCGTCCAATGCCCAATGCTCCTAAATTGAATCTTGATGCTATTTTGTGTCCTTATTCCTCAAGAAGTGCAAGGAAAGGTCACTATTGAGTTCAAGTTCTCTCTGTGGAAGCTTGAAACCGTGTTTTCAGGCAGCCGGCAGCCGTCTTGTTGCCTGAGGTGTATCCTTTTTGTGTATCACAACTCTTCCTAGAGGTAAATCAGAAAGTTGCTACTGAGCTTGTTTCGATAAGATTCGCTTTCATTCTTGCATAGAACATGCATTCTGCACTGTGCATAGAACATGCATTTTGTACTATTGCATTGAATATACATTCCAATGTGGCATAGAACATGCTCCAACTTTCGTTGCATAGAATATACTTCTGTTCTGTTTCTCGCATGTTTCGCATAAAATATGCCATTAACATTGTATCTTGGTTATTTGTCTTGTGTAGAACATGCATTGTTACTGTATTGTACCAGTTAAGTTTCTTTCTTATGCAGACACAATGTTGTATGTACGGTTCATTCAGAGGAGTTTCGGCTAAGATCATTCATCGGTAAGAGAGCCTCTTCCTTCACTTTTGTGCATCTATCACACATGTTCATTTTTGTGCATCTATTGCACCAATTCACTTTTATGCATCTATCGCACCTATTCATTTTTGTGCATCTATCCCACCTGTTCACTTTTCTGTATCTATTGCACCTGTTTACTTTTGTGCATCTATCGCACCTGTTCACTTTTGTGCATCTATCGCGCTTGTTCACCTTCGTGCATCTATCGCACCTGTTTACTTTTGTGCATCTATCGCACCTGTTCACTTTTGTACATCTATCGCGCTTGTTCACCTTCGTGCATCTATCACACACTTTTCTGTGGTTTTACCTCACGACGTACAAAGTACATGCTGGTGTGGTTGTTTTTCAGTTCCACTCGTTTTAGTTAAAAGCATTCGGGTGCGTCTCGGTGCTTACACCACTCCTTTTGGTTAAAAGCATTGGGGTGCGTCCCCGTGTTTACACCACTCCTTTTGGTTAAAAGCATTCGGGTGCATCCTAGTGTTTACACCACTCCTTTTGGTTAAGAGCATTCGGGTGCATCCTGGTGTTTACACCACTCCTTTTGCTTAAGAGCATTCGGGTGTGTCCTGCTGTTTACACCACTCCTTTTGGTTAAAAGCTTTTGGGTGCATCCTGGTGTTTACACCACTCTTTTCGGTTAAAAACATTCAGGTGCGTCTCGGTGTTTACGCCACCGTTTCTCCTTGCGCGTGACACGCATTGGGATTGTTTGTTTTGGTTAAACACATTCGGGTGCGTCCCGGTGTTCACACTACCCCCTTTTCCTTCTATGTGTAACACATTCGGATCTTGGTTGAGACCTCGGGTGCGCTCGACGGTTGCTCTTCGCCTTTCTTATGCGTCACGTAGTTAAGTTTGCATAATTTTCTTACATCCTTTTTGCATGAAATGTGGTTTGGTACGTAATTCCCACTCGTGGCGTGTTTACTTACTTACTTTTGTGTTTGAGGCTACTAACCTTGTTTCAGTTTGTTTGAATGTGGCATTTTCATTGCATAGCATTTGCATCTAAGTGTTTTATTTCAGCCTCATTGCATGATAAAAAGTTATGTTCCTGCATCGTGTATATCACTTACATCTTGCTCTAGATCTATGTTGGTTTGATTCCTTGCAAAGGGATACGTAGGCAGCCCGCAGGCGCAACCACTTTTGTCTTGCTTGTTTGTTTGTCCAAGTCTTCGGCCTTGTCAAAATGGGTCGTCTTTGGGCTTTGACATTCACTCCCGTCACTTCATGACTTCCAAGTTCTGTCAAAGAGGGGCAACTGTAGACACCCCATTTTTAACCATCCTTAAGACTTGGACATCATCACTTGTGCATATGGTGATTGTGATTGTATGTGTTCGTTTTGAGTGCTCGATGTCCGCGGCGGAGTGCCCTGTCTTTTGAGCCTTTAAACCATATTTGTTTTGTGCCCTGTTTTGGACCAAAACCTTGTTATTTCTTGCCTGGAACTTTTGGGGACCTGTCGACCACCACCATTGGTTGTCGGCCATGGATAATGGTTATTGGCTAGGGGTGTGGCCGGTCGACTACCAGTAGTGGCCGACGGCTACCATCGGCCACCGATGTCTTTTTCCAGATATTTGTTGACAGCTATGCCAGCTGTTAGTACAATGAGCTGCATCTGCCTACACGTGTATGGTGGGATGTTTCTAAGCTCAAAGGGTGTTTTTCTATAAATAAGGGGGTTCCTCTCCCATTTTTGAGGGTTAGTAATTTTGGAGCAAAATTCTCCCTCTCTCTCTACATTTTTCTCTCTCTCTCTTGCAATTTTGTATACCTTTGCTCACAAATCCTTAGCTTTTGCATATACCTCCTAAACCAAATCTCCTTATCTTTTAGCTGAGATTCTTTGAGACCTTCTTTGAGCTCTAGCAAGGGGTTTTAGCTTGGTTTGGTGCATAAAATTGAGCTTTGCTTCAATGGTATAAAACTTATCTTGTTTGCTTTGTTTCAAGATACTTGTTTTGCCATCTATTTCAATTGCTTTTGGCCTGGTTTTGAACTATAAGAAGCTCAGTTTTTGTGACTTAAAAGTGGTGGCCTGACCCTTTTTTTAGTTAGGAGAGGTTCACCCTTCTTGCTTCTTTGCTTGTATAGCTTTTGTGCCTTTTATTTATCACTTTCAAATCAATTTTTTTGGGCCTTCTAACCACTGAATTTTAAAGATTTTTCAGTGGCCAAAAACTTATTTTGAAGTCCAAAATTAGAGGGGTTAGCCTCCCCTCTTTGTGTCTTGTTTGCATGCCTAGTTAGATTCAAATGTTAGCATGTTTTTTTAGCCTAACTTAGCTTGAGTGCAGCACATTTTACACTCTATTTTGAACTGTTTTGCCACTGTTTTGGCTATTTGGTACTTTTTGAGCCTTTCTTTGCATGCCTCTAGTGTAATAGTTGGTGTTTTAAGGCTTTAAGCATCATTGGTTTGAGTTGGTTGCATGTTTTAGTGCTTTTATCACTCATTTTCGGCACTTATAATCTCTGGAATCTCCCTCATTTCTTCACCTTTTGGTTTTTCTTTGAAAGTGGTTTCAAGCCACTTGTTTGCAGAAGTGTGAAATGGAGGTGCTACACCTAATGGTTTAATCCCTTAGGGGGTTCATTACCAACAGTGTAATGCCTCTTTCATGCCCAAAGCAACTTAGGGATTGAGCCCTCTTTCCATTATAGGACACTCACCAATAGACTTAATGAATTGGTGAATGGTTTAGTAATTAAAATGAGTAAACAAAATTGGCAAGTGAAAAAGGCAAGATAAGCATCTTTTATGTTGCATTGCATGTGTTCGAATCGGACATTAATTCGAACACAAGGAAGATGAGACATTTCATACTCAAAAGTGATGAAAATGTGCCGTTTTCCTTGGTCTCCGTTGTCCTTGATCATGCATGATAGGGTGATAGACATTTTGGTCTTATTTTGCATTTATTGAACTTGCACAATTGGTTTCACAAGCCATCATGCAATGACATTACTTGATTGGTGGTTTTGTGAACCAAAGTTTGTCCCTCCTTTGATTTCCCCATGAAAAGGAGAGGCAAAGTGTGTAAACAACCCCTGAGAAATGCTTTGTTTTGCTCTGTTTTGCTCTCTGTTGCAGCAAGGAAGCTCAGACCATCAGTGGCCGGCAGCCATCACCAGTGGCTGACCGGCCACCAACGGTAGCCGGCCGCCCCCCTGTCGGCCACCAGTGAAATTTGCACAGTGTGTTCCTGAGATGGCGCATAGGTGTTCTGGAAGTGGATAGCTTCTTTGGTGTTCAAATGTGCAAACAGAGACATGCAGCAGCAAGACAGTCCCTTTTCGGGTGAAAACCGAGCACGAGCATGAGCCTCCCTTGCATTCCAAGTTTATTTATTGCTTAAATGTCTAGCTTAGATACATGTTGTGATTAATTAGTTGTAGCTAATTAAAAGTTGTAAATAATTAGTTAGTTTAACTAGTTATTTGATTTCAGTTTGTAATAATTAGTTAACTAGAATAGTTAATTAGTTTCAAGTTTTGTAATAATTAGTTAACTTAATTAGCGTAGCTAGTTGGTTAGCTTATTTCATTCGGACCCTCCTTTGCGAGGGCATAATGTTGTAATAAGTGTGCGTGCATGTATGTTTGTCTTTCAACCCTCACGTCTTTCTCCCTTTTATTTAATCGCTTTTAATGGTTAGATTAGGGACATATTTTCATTAGCATATCGCATGCTTGTATCTATTCGTTTGTATTGTATGCACCAAGGCTCGACACATCATACAAACTGCATTGTCATTTCAATACTTCTTTGAATACGTGTTTAATCGCATGTTATCAAATCGATCCATATGTCATATTAGTAGTCGAACCTATTAAATGCATATTGCATGTGTTGCATTAGACATTTTGTATAGTTAGGATCATGCATCTTTCTAACTAGTTTATGTTTTGGCATGGAGTACTCGGTAAGTCTTTACGCTTTAGCATACTTGCATAAGTGTGAATGTTGCCATATCTACCATGCTTGCCATAAGGCTATGTGCTTAAATGCTAAACAGCATGATTCCCTATGGATAAAGGCTTGTTATTTGAATTGGAACGATTCAACGAATGTGCGTTTTAAGCCCACTTTATTGAGTGGCAAATCATGTTTTAAGCCCACCGTGTTTGGTGACAAATCTGCAACCTTTAAGCCCACTTGAGGTGGCAAATTCAATCCATTTTCACAAACAAACATGAGTTGAATTATTCCAACTTGAGCAAATTAGTCTAAATTTGCTTGTGCGCATCACATAGTAAGCTAGCCTAAATAACCGAAATAAAAACACATAATGTTTATAAAAATTCATATCATGGTTAGTAGAGGCCGATCTTTGATCGGGCAAGTGGGGGTGCTCAATTCATGACCTTCCCCTCTCGTACCTAAGTTCCCGAGCCGAGGCAACTTTGGTGATGACAGACACATGGCCTTCGGCATGAGTCATGGGTTTCCTAAATTTTTTAAAAAATAAAATATTTAGGTGGCGACTCTGTATCTGGCAAAGCAGTCCAATTTTGGCATTATTTGATTTAAAATCGATTTTCTAAAAAAGATTTGCCGAATTTGGACTCTTTGGTGTTTATCAGTTTCATATTGCACTTGTGACACTAGATTCAGTACCGCGGGAGTCCGAAATATGAGGCCTTTCTTTTCAAACCTTTTCCTGAGGGGGGAGGTGCGGAAAAAAGGCGAGTCCACACTATGATTACCAAGTAGTTCAAAAAAAATTTAAAGAAAAAGAAGCCTAATTTAAAGGACACTAATTCAAAAGAAAATGGTAATGAAAAAACAAAAACTTTTCCACCAAGAGGTGTTCCGATAGCCGAGAAGAAGAATGTGCGAGGACAAGGTGTCAAGTGCTATGAATGCCAAGTGTTTGGGCATATTGCACTTTAATGTACATTGAAAAAAAACCAAAAAAAAGTCTACACAGTAACTTGGGATGATGAAAGCGGGACAGAGCAAGAAGCTGAAGAAACCGAATCCGATGCCGACATAAATAGTACCAACATGGCATTCTACTCTTGCGTCACTCAATCAACTGCAAAGATGGTTGAGTTTGCTCTTGGGCCAGTGTGCATCATGCTCCTACTTTTGATGGGAGTAATTACTTGTATTGGAAGTGTAGAATGAGAGTCTATCTCCTAGCCTTTGATTTTGATGGTTGGCGTATTGAGGCGAATGTTGAAGCACCATATGTAATCGATCCAATCACCAACCAAAAGGTTAACAAGACGACAGAGGAGTGGAGTGATGTTGAAAGAGCTGCATGGAAAGCACTAAAAGTGTTCTGAACTCCATCCGTAAAGCCATTTCTGAAGAAGAGCAACAACAGACTACTCACTGCAAGAATGCCAAAGAATCAAGGGATGTTCTTATGCACTTTCATGAAAGAGAAAAGTCATCTTCACAACCATCCAGCTAGGTTCATGCCTTAGTTGCTCAACTGGACGTGGCTAAGGAAAAAGAGAACCAAAAAGAAGACGATGAAACCTCGAAAGATAATGATGATAGTGACGGTGATGAACTTCAACAAGCCTATGAAAAGCTATATGATGAGTCTCTAAACCTATCCAAGATGAATGACAAGCTCACTATCAAACTCAATGCATGTGAGAGTGAGAATGTTAAGCTAAAGGAAGAGATTTCTACAGCAAGGAAGGATGTCATCAAGATCTCGAGTGATAGACAAGATCTTTGTGCAAAGCTCTTGACTTGTGAAACTGAAAGGAATGAACTTTTGAAAATATATGCCACATATGAAGAAAAGATGGAATCTCTTGAGATAACACAAGTTGCACTGGAAGAGCTTGTGGTCAGAAATAGGAAGAACTCAAAAATGAGAGGTAAAAGCTTCTATATCATAGGGTCTCAACAAATGAGTTGTGACAAAAGTGGGATAGGCTATGGTGACACAACACCTCAAAAGAGAAAAGCCTCTACATCACATGACATCAAGACTTAAGCAAAGGGAAAGCTGAAGGTTCAACAAGATGATAAATCTCTCCATCAACCTAAAAGAGGTAAGTTCAACAAAAGAGAGGTAAAGCCTGTTTTTATTTGTTGTCATTGTGGTGGGTATGGCCACATTCGCCCTTATTGTGATGAGTTGTTTGGTAAGGTGTCTCAAAAAGTTAGAAATGTTAATACTTCATGGGTTAGGAGACTGTAGACACCCCATTTTTGACCGCCCTTAAGACTTGGACGCGACTGATGGTTTACATGGTGGAGAAAGGTGTGCAGGGGAAAGGTTCAGTTTCTTCAGCAAGGAGAGAGTCAAATCTCAACTTCATACCCCTTTTTGGACCAAAACAATCTTGATCAAAAGCTTTTAGACCATAAAACCCTCTCTTTCAAAATGATTTTGAAATAAAGTTTTTACGATGTTCCAAGGCTCGTATTTGGTCAAATGTTGCACTTTTCGGTTAACCGAGCAAGGACAAAGTGGAAATGAATGAAAGATAGATGAAATCTTTGAAAAATCTTTCAAAACACTTTGTTTAGTGGTTTGGAGTTGAAGAAAAGAGGAAAGGAGAGAAGAAAACTAGTTTGGGAGAAGTTCGACATGAATCCGGTTGGACCGAATCTGCGCGGCTTCACCAAAACAGGCGTAACTTTTGCACAGGAGGAATTTTAATGCAAGGCTAGTTCCATTGGGAAGAGAACTTCCGGGACTTCAATTTGGACACAAAAATGACCTGAAAAGGAGTTCATATGTAGGAGTTATGACCATTTGAAGTTGGACCTGGAAAACAGAATTTCCTAAACAAGCTGGCCGACCTGAAAAGGTGGCTGGCCGACCACCCTCTCCTGAAAAAGTGGTCGGCCGACCAGAAAAAGTGGTTAGTCGACCAGAAAAGTGGTCTACAGGTCCCAAACTCAGATATTTATCCTCCAGCTATCTTCCAGAACCTCCAGCTGTTCCAAACTCAGATTTTTTTGAACCAACTCTTGTATGTGGCTATATATGAGTTATATCTCTCATTTTCAAGGACAATCTTCCTAAGCAAGTTTTGGGAGCTTCTCACTCTAAAAAATCCCTCTCTCACTAGAAATTCCAGAGCCAAATATGTGCCCCTATCTCCTTCTCTTGCCTTTGTGTGCATAGCAAGAGCTATACTTGGAGATATACCTCTCCTTTGCCTAGGCACCCTTAATCAAACTCAACTACCATTGGGCTGAGGTTCTTTGAGGATCATTTTGAGCTCCGAAATCTGGTTTTAGCTCAGAGTTTGGATCCCTTTTGCTGCTGTCTTCTTGAGCTTCAAGGGTAACACACCATTTCCCTCTTTTTCTGCATTATTTTGCTTCCTATCTTAAACCTATTTGCAAGCTTTTCTGGACTTTGTCATAAACTGAAAAGTGTCTTATTTTGATCTCATCTTGAAGATTGTATAAGGACACTTTTCTGTTTGAGGTCATATACCTCCTTGTATGCTCTATCCCTCTTTGTAGGCTTATTTTGCATCATATCTTAGCCCTACTTGTGAGCATTTTTGAGATTTGTCATAAACTTAAAAACGTTTCCTTTTGAGCTTATAAACATATTTAATTAAGGTCACTTTTCTGTTTGGGGTCACCTTCCCCTTTGTATGCTTCATTCCCTCATGTTTAGGGCTATGCATTAGAGCATTTGCATTGGCCTTGGTTTGGCCTTTTAGCCACTGAAATCCAGTGGATTTTCAGTGGCTTAGATGAGTTTTTGGGCCCTAAAAACAGAGAGGGGTGACCCTCTCACCCCTTGTCCTCTTTACTAGCATTGTTGGCCTTCTAAAGGGGCTCCATCTTGTATGTTGTGAAGTCACATTTCAGGTCCTATTTTGTGAGTTTTAAGGTCTGCCTTGACTCTGTCCAGAGCCCCTTTGGCCATATTTTATGTCTATGATGCATGTGTATAACAATCCCACTCAAGGCCTTTCAAAGGGTCTTTCATTTGCATGCTTCCTAGGTTGATTTTAGGGCCTTTTTGGTGAGTTTTAGGGCTGTCATGTCCTATTTCCAGAGGTGGTTTTGCCATCATTGATGTCCATCATGTATGTGTAGAGTAACCCTCTTATTGGCCTTTCAAAGGAGCCCATCATTTTTGCATGCATTGACTGAGTTTCAGTGGTTATTTGGGCATATTTTGACATGGCATACATCTATTTTTGACTGGTTGGGTGAGCCCTCATATGCTTCATATAGTTGTAGAACAACTCATGGTTCACTAGCTTTCTTTGCATGCATTATAGGCCATTGATTCTAGCGTATTTTGGCCATGTCTTAAACGGATCATGTGCTTATTTTGGACTGCCCTAGCTCTGTTTTTGGGTCTTGTGGTTGAATGATGTTAGTTTTGCATGCTTGTAGTTCAAGGTCCATGCTTAGCTTTGAGTTTTGAGATCCATTCCATGCATATATTGAGGTGTGTTCATGTTTTGGGCTCATTATACATCATATTTCAGAGCTTGTTTGAATGCCATATTGCCATGTTTTGTACTCTTTAAATGTGTTTGAGAGTCGGACTTGTATGCCTTGTTTTCGGACCATTGAATGAGCTCCATTTCGCTGCACTCCGAGCCATCATTTTCGGCCATTTCCCCACTGTTTCAGACCTGCCTAGGGTCTGTTTGGGGTTAGTTTTTCCTTTGGTGCATTGCTTTGGGTACATCTTGTGTAACGCACTTCACTAGTTTCGGTACCCGGGCCCCCTAGCTGGCATTGTGTGCCATATTTGCATGTCTCGGGACCATATTTCTTGCTATTTCAGAGATGTAATTTATGCTATTCCATGTCATGTTTCATCCTTTGCTATGCCTTGTTAGAGTTGCCTGTCATGCCTTGGGATCGGTCCTTGCATCCGTGCATGTTTGCATGTGTTTCGGTTGTCTCATTTCCATCATATCGCCACTGATGTGAATGTGGCTGACGTCCACTCATGTTGGTGTAAGTCCATCATGCATTATGTATGCCATTTCATAGCATTTCATATGCTAGGTTGTATGTTAGTCGCATTGTGTATGCCATCTGTAGACGTGCCCGCGTGGGGCCCTCGCTACAGTTCGGACTCGATTTGTGTCACGGTTCTTAATCTGAACCAAAGAGTCCAAATCCGACAAATCGTTTTGAGAAACAAATTTTTTGAAAAGAAGTGTCAAACATGGACTGCTTTGCCAGATACAGAGTCCCTACCTAAATATTTTAAAATGGGAGAATTTAGGAAACCTTGACTCGGTGCCAAAGGCCACGTGTCCGTCATCACCAAAGTTGCCTCGGCTCGGGAACTTGGGTACGATTGGGGAAGGTCAGCTGTGAGCACCCCCTCTCGCCCGATCCGAAGATCGGCCTTTACTAACCATGATATCCGTTTTGGAAAACGTTATGTGTTCTTATTCCAGTTATTAGCCTAGAATTACTATGTTATGCGCACAACGAACAAGTATAGACTAGATTGCCTAATTTGGAAATAAGCATTGCATATCTGTTTGTCTTAAAAAGCACTTTGGAATTTGCTACTCGCAAGTAGGCTAAAATACGGATTTCAATGAGTTTTTCCAACTCAGACAATCCAACCTTCACCCACAGGCATTCAAACAGTTTATCAAATAAGCATCTAGCCACATATTAAGCATGCCGTCATGATAGTATTCACACGCATGCGATATGCTAAAGCATGAAAATGCTTACATCGTACTCCGTGCCAAAACAATAAACTAGTTAGCCAACAAGCATGGTCCTAGTTCATGTCAAATTGACTAATGCAACACATACAGGATGCAATTAGAGTAGGCTCAGCTAACCTAAACATGGCATGTGAAATGCAATCAATTGATGCACGTATTCAATTTGGAATTGAAGTACAAATGCAGTTAGCATGATGTACCGAGCCCGGTGCGTGCGAGACAAATGTATGGATGCACGCATGCATAGCATAAGGTATGCTAATTTAAACGTGCCCTAATCTACCTTCATAAGCAAGTAAATAAAAGGGAAGAAAGAAGTGGGGATTGGAAGACATGCACACACACGCACCCACACTTATTACAGATTCGCCCTCGCCCGGAGGGACCAAATAAATATTACAGATAATTAACCTACAAGCTAATTAAATATTACAGGCCATCTAATTAGCTAAGTAAATTAACTAATCTAGGGAAAACAGATAAACCGCCTCGGGAAGAGAGCCCAATGCAAAGCATGCTCGGTCCTGCTCGGAAGTACACTGCCACGCATAGGCTGCCTCTATTTTCCCTACTATGCCTCTTTGAAGACTACCAAAGTCTCAGAATTGCTTCCCTGGACATTGGGAGACACCACCGGCTGAGTAGAATGGCCACCGGCAGTGGTATGTGATCACCGGCTGTTGGTGAAGCTATCGGCCACCAATGGATTGCCGGTCGGCACTAAAAATTGCCGATCGGCAGAGAATGTCTGCAGAACCTGCAATTGATAGCAGCAGAGGGCAAGGCATAGCATGGCAATGCAATTCAAGCCATATATGCACCAATCATGTCCCTTATCATGTTAGTGACTCAAAGGGACATGCTCCTTGGTTCTCAGACCATCAATCGCGCATTTCCATGAGTGATGGCCCAAGGGACCAAGTGTGCACATTTTGATGTCAAGTGCAATGCAAACCAACAAACCAAAGGGTCCCAATCCCTATCACTAAATCAAGGGACAAGGGATGCATGTTCAATGCAACCTAAGCATGTTAACTAACATGCAACACGGTATAAAAGGGAGCATGCAAACATGCAATGCACATTAGGTACACAACCTAAGCAACAAGGCAAACAAGCATGCCACAATTATGCAAACTACTTAGAGCATGCAAGATGTAATCTAATCATGCCACATGCTAGTAATTTGACCAAGGGAATGCATGCCAAATGCAAATGATTTCAAGCATGCAACACATGCAACCAAAGCATGCAAACATGGGATAATGTAACAACACTTGAATGGCATACAAGGGATGGACTTACACTAATTGGATGGCTCTAAGTTAGGTCCAAAACTGTGGCCAAAGCTTAAGGAGATGGGACCAAACACATGTACACACATGCGCATGTTAAGGCCTTACCACTTAAGCATCAAAGGGCATCTTTTAAGCACACTTAAAAGGGAATAATCATGGACATGGGGCATGCATTAAGCTCTGAAAATCATGCAAGAACATGGTGCCAAACCAAGCAAACAAGATAGGCTAAACATGCAACAAATGGCCCAAGCATTCAAGGCAAGCTAAAGGGGTATTTGGCCACACTTAGCAAGACCAAACATGGCATGAATATAATGACCAAAAACAGAGTTTTAGCACATAAAACAAAGCCCAAAAGACCACTTAGATGGCATCTAAATGGCTTGAATTCAAAAGCATGCACAAATGCACTTTCAAGGAGCATACCACACAAGCTCATAAGGCATCAAAGAGGCATTCAAGGCAAGCATACAAGCATGGTAAGGGGACTGAAATGATGCTATAAATGGTGCCAAACCATTAAAATAAAGCAAGTAATGCATGCTACACACTCACACACTTAAGGCCAACAAGCCAAAATGCAAAGGGGCTATACTAAACATGGAAAATGTGAATCTAAAGACCCAAGAAAGACCTTAAGCATGTTAAAACATGACCAAAAACTTCACAAAGCTAAGCTAAAATATGCAAGCATGGTGGTCCAAAGGCAAGATGCATTTCTAGGCAAAATAAAGGAATACAAAGCAAGTATATGATGCACATGGAATCTCACCAAACCATCAAAAATTAGTGAATAAAACATGTGAAAATAGGCCCAAATAACCACTGATACGCAACCATGGCATGCAAAAATGATGAGTTACTTTAGAGGGCCATGCAAGGAGTTATTAAGCACATGCAAGATAGACATTCAATATGACCAAAACAACTCTGGAAATGGCTTATGGGGGTCCTTAATGAAACATGAAGAGGGGGTCAAAATAAGACTGTTTTCAGTTTTGAAAAGAGACCAAAAACAGAAGCATCCGAGGCTAACAAATCATGCAAAAAAATGGCCAAAAGAGAGATATAATGGCAAGTAGTAAATGGAGGGCAAGCAAAACATGCGGTCTACGCAAGTAATGAATTTGAACAAAGATGCGGTCTACGCAAGCAAAACATGCGGTCTACGCAAGTAATGAATTTGAACAAAGATGCGGTCTACGCAAGCAAAACATGCGGTCTACGCAAGTAATGAATTTGAACAAAGATGCGGTCTACGCAAGCAAAACATGCGGTCTACGCAAGTAATGAATTTGAACAAAGATGCGGTCTACGCAAGCAAAACATGCGGTCTACGCAAGTAATGAATTTGAACAAAGATGCGGTCTACGCAAGCAAAACATGCGGTCTACGCAAGTAATGAATTTGAACAAAGATGCGGTCTACGCAAGCAAAACATGCGGTCTACGCAAGTAATGAATTTGAACAAAGATGCGGTCTACGCAAGCAAAACATGCGGTCTACGCAAGTAATGAATTTGAACAAAGATGCGGTCTACGCAAGCAAAACATGCGGTCTACGCAAGTAATGAATTTGAACAAAGATGCGGTCTACGCAAGCAAAACATGCGGTCTACGCAAGTAATGAATTTGAACAAAGATGCGGTCTACGCAAGCAAAACATGCGGTCTACGCAAGTAATGAATTTGAACAAAGATGCGGTCTACGCAAGCAAAACATGCGGTCTACGCAAGTAATGAATTTGAACAAAGATGCGGTCTACGCAAGCAAAACATGCGGTCTACGCAAGTAATGAATTTGAACAAAGATGCGGTCTACGCAAGCAAAACATGCGGTCTACGCAAGTAATGAATTTGAACAAAGATGCGGTCTACGCAAGCAAAACATGCGGTCTACGCAAGTAATGAATTTGAACAAAGATGCGGTCTACGCAAGCAAAACATGCGGTCTACGCAAGTAATGAATTTGAACAAAGATGCGGTCTACGCAAGCAAAACATGCGGTCTACGCAAGTAATGAATTTGAACAAAGATGCGGTCTACGCAAGCAAAACATGCGGTCTACGCAAGTAATGAAATTGATTGCAAGATACGTCTCACTCGGAGGATACAATACCTGTGCGGTTCGTCTGGTTGCACCAGCCTCAAATGAACCGTACATACAATATCGTGCCTGTAAAGGAAACAACTCAATAGGTACGATGTTATTAGCAACATGCATGACAACGCAAAAAATGGATGCAAGATGATATGCAATGTATACAAAACTATGTATAAACAATGCAAATGAAAATGCAATGCAATTGAAACAATGCAAACTATATGCAAAGCAATTGAATCATGATCCAATCATGAGCGGTTCGAAACCACACCTATGTCAAATAGATTGATGGAGGTAACGAGTCTGTCTCCCATAGAACGGTCAACTGAACTATGAGTAATGTAGACGGACGCAAGAACAAGTATTGAGGGGGAATGACATAAGTGGGGAAACGACCCGCTGGAGAAAGGACTACGATCCTAATGCTGGATGCAACAATTACACTACAATGTAATATAAATGCTAGGGAAATGGCAACGGATATGGCACGCGGGCCAAACCAAATCTTGCCTAGGCAAGACATGTACACATACAAGCCAGGTCTAACATAGAACGGTCCACTGAACTATGCTTCGACACGAGAAGTACGGGCACATACCGGACCAAGCTCAACATGGAAAGGCGCGAGCCATAGGCGGAGATGATGCAATGAATGCATGCAAACTACAATGCAATATCTACACTAGGATGGAAAAGATACGATGGATAAGGCACGCAGGCCAAACCAAATCTTTGCCTAGGAAAGGCATGTACACATACAACCCATGTCTAACATAGAACTGTCTACTGAACTATGTTTCGACGTGAAAGGTATGGGCACATACCAGACCAAGCTCAACATGGAAAGGTGCAAGCCATAGGCGGAAGTGATGCAGTGAATGCATGCAAATTACAATGCAATATCTACAAATATGCAATGGAATGGAAATAGATATGGCCTGCGGGCCAAACCAAATCTTGCCTAGGAAAGGCATGTACACATACAAGCCGTGTCTAACATAGAACGGTCTACTGAACTATGTTTCGACGTGAAAAGTATGGGCACATACCAGACCAAGCTCAATCATGGAAAGGCGCGAGCCATAGGCGGAGATGATGCAATGAATGCATGAAAATAACAATGCAATATGCACTATATTCTAATGATGCATGACAATGCAACCATTTACGATGATGCATGACAATGCATGTTTTTTTTTGTTTTTGAAATGCAAATGATGTATAAAAGGCATGTTGCATGGAATGCGCGACAACACGCGGCTTTTAAGATACACGACAATGCGAACGAACTGTGCACCTCAATGCACCAAAGGTCTTGCACCTTCCAAGGATTTAAGGTCTCCTAGACCGTACAATACCTGTGCGGTTCGTCTGGTTGCACCAGCCTTAAATGAACCGTACATACAATATTGTGCCTGCAAAGAAAACAAACTTAACAAGTACAATGTGATTAACAATATGCATATTAATGTATTTGAAAATGCATGACAACGCAAAGCAAGTGGGAAGCATAACAATGCTGTGAAAGCACAGACATGTAAGCGGAGCACGCGGTCTACGTAGGAAACGAAATTGATCATAAACATGCAGTCTACGCAAGCAATGAGATTGAACATAAGCATGCGGTCTACGCAAGCAGAACATGCGGTCTACGCAAGTAATGAAATTGGTTTCAAGCATGCGGTCTACGCAAGCGAAACATGCGGTCTACGCAAGGAAAACATGCGGTCTACGCAAGTAATGAATTTGAACAAACATGCGGTCTATGCAAGCAAAACATGCGGTCTACGCAAGTAATGAATTTGAACAAAAGAATGCGGTCTACGCAAGCAAAACATGCGGTCTACGCGAGTAATGAATTTGAACAAACATGCGGTCTACGCAAGCAAAACATGCGGTCTATGGAAGTAATGAAATTGAACAAACATGCGGTCTACGCAAGCAAAACATGCGGTCTACGCAAGTAATGAATTTGAACAAAAGAATGCAAAATGCAATGAGATGCGCAAAACCGCGCGATGCGTTTCAGACAACGCGAGCACACAAGACAGTGCGATTGATATGCGATACGCGTGGGGCAACTTTTGAGCTTTGTAAAAGCCAAAAGGATACGAAAAGGATACACCTTGTATGAATTCGAGTGCCACGCACAGAAGACACGACCCGAGGTCAAAACGGAGGCCGATTGAGTGTCGGAGATGCACTTTCTTGTACTTATTTGAGCTATGAAGACCCAAAACTACAGATCTGACCCAAACAAGGATGCATGAGGCTCACCGGCCGGAAGAGGAGGCCACCGGCTGTCCATCGGCCATCAATACATTCCACCGGCCAAATATTTGGCCGATCGGCCAAAAATGTAGCCGACCGGCCAAAAATGAATGAATCGGGGCAGATTCGACTTTTCACCTCGGGTCTTTTAAAATAGGGTAAACCCTGTTTTACACATCCTCATTAGCCGAAAATCCCTTCCCTCTCTCTCTGGAGCGTTCTCCTCCTTTATTTGATTCTCCCATTTTCATGCGTTCTAGCCCCCGTTTCGTCGTTCGATTCGCGTATATCTTCGCGTTTCGAACATTTTCATCCGAATATTTCTTCATTTCGGTGCTCCCTTTGCCATTTCCACCTTTTGGGGCTTATTCCCCTTGAGTTTCTCTCGACTCGCGTGCCTTTTTCACTTCCCGGCTTCTCGGGCCACTTTTTTATCCTCTCGGGTTGACTTTCCGGTTGACTTTCCACATTTTCGCCCGATTTTCCCTTTTCCGGCTATTTTCTCGCCATTTTTGACATAGCCGACGATATTCCACAGGGCGGGACTCCCCCGGATCACGAGATGGATCCCGGGGCTGAGCTCCTCCTGTTGAGCGTCCGCTCGTTCGACCCGGCAACCTATCGGCCGGCGATTCTTGTGCTACCTCCTGACGGACTTCGCCAGTTTCGAAGTTTCGACAGAGCGATGCCACCAGAGCTCCTCCTGCGTGAGCCTAAATCTCACTTATCCTTCGGCGCTTCCGAGGTAACATTCCTCTCTCTGTTTTATTTTCCGAAATGTAGAATATAAAAACTACCATAGCTGATTACATTCTTGAATTGCTTGACTCAGATACACTGACACACTGTGCACTGTTGTTGATCGCAACCATACTGGCAACTGATATCTGTTTGAGGCTTACATGTGCACACACACTGCGTCGGCCCTGAATCACTCAAACACACCAACACAGTATACACTACACACACTGTAGTTTATTGCGATCACACCGATACCCGATATCTGTTTGAATCGGAAAAACTTGCACGCATGCTATATTTGTACTGAATTCTGAATGCCCTTCAAAGCTAGTATATTCAGTATTGCCTCGCAATTATTTGTTTGAAAACAGGGAGATTCCCATACCGTTCGCGGGTATAGGAACATTGCCGCTCGGGACAGGTATGCTGAGCTTCCCGGCGCGATTCGCCACATTGTGGACCAAGAGGGCTTTGGCGCTTTCTGTAGGGGATTATCCAGACTCACCGCAAGCAGGCCTCTCCTTGCTGCTCTAGCGGAGAGGTGGTGGGACACCACCGACTCGTTCCATCTATCTGCGACGGGAGACATGACGATGACTCCCTATGATTTCTCGATGCTCACAGGCATCGGGGTAGGGGGTGATCTGATCCCCTTCGACACTGATATGGATGAGTGGACTACCGCTCAGATCCATTTACTTGGCGAGGTGCCACCTCTCGCCCGCCCAAGCTTTGTTCGTTACTCCTGGTTCGAGGTGCAGTTCAGGGTCCAGCCCGCGTTGGTGGAGGAGGCTCTGATGACTCCGGAGGCCGTTGAGAGATATGCGCGCGGCTTTCTCATGTTCCTGCTGGGGACGACCATTTTCGCCGACCGGGCGAACACCGTGCCCCTCTACCTGCTTAGTGCACTGGTAGACGTCAGGCAGATCTTGCACTATGATTGGAGTGGCGCCGCTCTGGCCACACTCTACGGGTATATGAGTTCGGCTTCCCGTGGCAGCGGACAGTTGCTCAGGGGCTACTGGCGTGCTTGGGAGGTACGTTTCTTTCCCGCTTTTCATTTCTGCTTTTCTATCTTTTGTACTCTGTACTGTATTCTGTATTGCACACACTGTAGTCTGTTTTTCACTAACTGTATACTGCACACACGGCACACACATGGACTCTGCTTTACACTGACTGTACACTGCTCACACTGTACACTGTGCACAATACACTGTCTGCGCAACACACTGCACAATATGTGGCCCTGTTATTCCTGTTTTATTTTGCATTCCGCTCTTATCTGATAATCATATTGATGTTTTCTCTGCAGTTATGGGTCTATGCCTACTTTCCCAGGCTTGCACCTGTGCCAGACGCGGAGACCCCCCTCGTCGTCCCGTTCTTGCGACACTTCGATGGGAGATGCGTGCGGAGGCCACGAGAAACATTTAGCTTCTTTCGCCGCTACTTCGACACTATCACCCCTGCCGAGGTATGTTTTATTTTAGAATTTATCTAAGCTTTGCTTTTCACTGCATATTTCAATAATGATAGATAACAAACTGTATGTCATTTTCAGATCACTTGGCAGCCTTGGGCTCCGTTGCCGGCGACGATGCGGGACCGATTTGCAGGCGCTGAGGAGACCTCGCATTTCCGGATCTTATTGGAGGGCCCGGTCTGTCGGGCTTGGTACCTGTGTGAGCGTTTCCTACGCCAGACCCTAGGGTTACCTGAGCAGATAGTCCCGGTTCACCCTCCTGAGGACATGAGGGAGACCGAGAGACTCACTACCGAGCAGATGGCCGATTATACTATCGGCTGGGAGGCGACCCGTTTCAGAGGCATCGGCGACTACAGAGAGTACGTGCGGACGTACATTATGCGGTCTCTGAGCGGCGGCTGTCGAGCTGAGGGAGCTAGGCTCGTGGCGCCATCAGCTAGGGCAGGAGCGGGAGCTGGAGCAGGAGCTTCGAGGAGGGCTCGAGTTCGTGGCAGGGGCGGAGTTCAGGGAGGACGGGGGACCGGTTGGCCTGTTTTGCCCACTTTACTGACATACAGAGGGCAGGATGGGGCGACCTACCAGATCCCCTTTGCTCCTCCCCCGGCTGGTCATGAGTTAGTCGGTATCCCCGACTTGCCTCCAGTATAAATTACTTCATTTTGCATCTTGCATTGGCATTTCATTTCAGTTTGTTTGATATTCCGCGGAATACTGATATATCTTGTACTTTTGCAGGCGTCCTCCGAGTACACCCGACAGTCCGTGGAGTTGAATGCCTCCATGATGGGGATGCTACAGTGGACCTTCAACCTTCTGGCCCTCTAGAGCATTCCGGTATGTTCTTCTGACCACTGTCTCAAACCATTCATACACTGCTTCACATAATCTGATGCACGACACAACACCTGATACATCGATCTCACAGCATCTGATACACTGCATTTATACACTGCACTCTGCACTGATAAATTGCCCACGGCATTCACACACTGTGTACTGCATTCTGCACTGATAAACTGCTCACGGCATTCATACACTGTACTCATACACTGCATTCTACACTGATAAATTGCTCACAGCATTCCGACACTGTACTCACACATTGCATTCTGCACTGATAAACTGTCCATAGTATACTGATGCATTTGCCTTTTATGCACTTTTTCAGCCTCCCTTCCAGATTCCCGTTGTAGGAGGTGCTCCGGCTGGACCTTCCGTCCCCGCCCGAGGGATAGATGAGGAGGGCAGAGTATTCCCCCGCACCAAGGCAGGGCGCGCTCATATCGGGAGTAGTTCACGGGCTCCAGTCCCTGACGATGATGACGTGGAGTCGGAGGCGGAGGCAGGGTCGGAAGCAGAGTCATCGGAGGAGGAGACCGGAGGCGGCACTGGCACGGGCTCTGATGACGATACTGATGATGCTCCTGGACCTTTGTGCAGGAAGAGGACTAGGACAGACCAATAGCCCTCGGAGCCGCTTGACATGGATACAGATTTTTGTTGTTTTTCTTCTTTCCTGTACTTTTCTCTTTTGTTGCTAGTTAGGATACTTTGTACTGCCGCAGGCAGATTTTCATTTCCAAAACTTGTGTATTTGAAAAGATGATAAAATGAAACAGGCTTTTTATCTGAAAAAGTGTTTACATCCGTATATCTTTACATTTCATACTTTGCATTGCATCACACCATATTACACCTCAATGTAAATGAAATTGATTGGTTGTCTGAAAATTGAACACTTGCACTGTAATAATCAGATAACTAAACAGCCAACAGCAAAATAACCCAAGCAACCCACTGCCTGATTCTGGACACACAGCCCTTACTCTACTGGGGATTAATCTGCATACAGCCCGTAACACAGCATTTGGTTCGTTTTGCACACAGCAAATCCTGAACAAACAACCCAATCTGACAAGACGGACTATGGAGGTGAAACCAGCTGGAGTTGAAACACGCTCAGATGCCCCAATTTTTTTGTTCTTTTGCTTCGCACAGATGTAGAGAATGGCACAACACTCTGAGCATAAACGATTTTTGAAATTAAATAAGGGTTTTCAACCGGGGTATCAAGCCTACAACTGAACACAGCGGGGAAGACTCAAACAAAAAGGTACACGACCTAAACACAACAAGACACGCTCGGAAGAGACCTAAAACAAAGGTTGAGGTAAACAAAACAAAAGACACGACATACAGACGCGTTAACGAAGACGGGGGACCTCAGATCACGAGGAGCCAGTTTCTCTAGATATTGTTTCCCACCCTTTTCTCATTTGTGATTCTCACATCACTCTGGCACTCAAGCTCGTTTTTTCTCTCAAAACCCTTTGGCACGCTTTTTCTCTCAACTTACACCTCTGTATTCTTTATTCTCTCATTTTTCGTCCCTCCCCAAGGTGATTAATGAATGAATAGGAAGTTACGGGTTCATGCCCGATGCCGTTGGCTCACAGCTATTCCTTCTGGTGGGTAGAGTGCCCTCCTGGCAAGTATGTTGACGACGGGGGAAAGACAGAACGCCTGACTCAACTGTGCCCCTAGTTCATTATTTTGACCATTTTTTGTTTTGGTTCTACTAAAACAGTTTTGATAAGATGAGAGTCGGATTAACGTACTTGTTCGATTTTTGATTTGAAAACCCCGCAAGTCAGGCTGTAAGCACTGAAAATTTTCCTTTCTGGGTCCAAGAAATTGGTCCAGTTTTGGAAAATGGAGTAGTTTTCGAGAAAATAGTCAACCTTAGTAAAAATTTTCAAAAACTATTTTACAAACAGTCAATGCTCAACGAGCATGGAACTTACTCTTTGAGATGCGCAACCTCGGATCGGAGGCGATGGAAAATTGCCCCTGGCTTGAAAGACGCTGCACGGCAACGGAAAGTTGCCCCTGGTTTGAACGGCGACTCACGGCAACGGAAAGCTGCCCCTTGTTTGGATGATGCCGCAGCATATTGTAAACAGTCCTCACTAATGATGATCATGACCGAACTTTCTCGGATACAGAGAAGACGAAGATGGTCAAAACCAATATATGGACACAGTCACTTTGAAGGTGTTGGCGACTGGACATTGGGATGAAATCGGAACCATTGCATGGACCGAGACGCTATGAAAGCGTCGGGGGCTGGACTTCAGGACGAAGTTGCCTGCGTATCCCAAACATGGGAATCAAGCCTTACGTAGTTCCGATTAAGGTACACTCGGGTATTTTAACCTTCACTTTCTCAGGCTCTAACTTTTGCCAAGGTGCCCGATGCGGGTCTTCGACCTTGCGAGCTTCTTTTCATTTTCCTTTTTTGCATTTTTCTTTTCTTTTCTTTGCATTTTTTGCTTTTTTTTTGTATTTTTCTCTTGCTCAAACTTTTGCCTGGGTCGCCCTTCCAGGTTTTCGGGCCAGCGAGCCTCTCAAAGGGTAAAAGTGTAACAAGTCCATGCCAAATGGTTTTTGAAGTTGAAGCCTCTCTGTATCTAGGAGAACGGTTGTTGCAATGATTTGTAGGAGACTCCATCATGGCTGCTCCACAAGCTTCTTCTGGTGAGATCTAATCTTTTTGATTCGACGTTGGTGCCTCTTGCTCGAGGGCTGCTTCAAAACTGGCCATACAGACCTTGCATGACGTTTGAGCGTTGAACTTTCTGAATGGGTTCAAGGTTCGAAACGGACGGGTTGAATCTTGAGGTTGAGAGCGATCCTAGGCTACAGAAGAGCAGGTAGAATGCAGGACCGTTCCATTCAAAACCCCTGGCACAACTAGCCCAAAACAAACAATAAGCACGGAAACATGATAGCCGCAGCTGTTTCATACAGGTTTCTCGGATGTAACTGGCTCCTCGGCCGAAACAGACTCAAAAACAAAAACGGGTAATTACAAGACAAAACGGTGTTTGAGGCAACAACCCCGGAATCACCTGGTATTCTATACAAAGGGGACTAACTCGCTACAATAAGACAGACCCTTAAGCAAAAAGACTGACTCAAGACAAAGAGACAGACTCAAAACAAAAGACTAACTCGATACCCAAGCCAGAATTTACAAAGCTAGCGTTCACAGATGCTCAAAAATGCATGCCAGACGCCACATCCAAAATATACCAAATGCCGCCCGCAGGTGGTCCACTTTCTGATTACTTACTTGCAGTATCTGTGTCCTCAAAATCCAATAACTGGGTGGTAACGGACTTGGCTGAGGTGGGCGGGAGGATAACCTCGTTGTCAATCAAATCTTGCACCTCATGACGGAGGCGGAAACAATTGTCAGTAGCATGGCCTGTCTGCTGGTGGTACGCGCAGTACTGAGCAGCATCATGCGTAGCAGGGAGATTCTTCGGGAGAGGCCAAGGCTCCAAGGGTTTAAGGTGTCCCCTCTCAGCAAGGATCTGAAGTGCCTTAGACAGAGGCATGTAAAGAGCATGAAAGACCCTGCGCCCTCGGGGCAGGTATTTTGAAGTCTGAGTGTTCTTACTAGACGTACAAGCGAAAGGGTCGGCAAGTGCCACCTTGGTTTTCTGATCTTTCCCAGGTGCAGGGTTGGGAATAGGAGGAACTGTTCTGGCATGACGGGGCCTATCTCGATTTTCTAGCTGACTTGAACTACCCTCTGGTGGAGTGGGGAAAGCATCCTCCACAGTTTTTGCGACAACTGCGGATATCTGTTGCTTGTTCATCCCCCCGGCTTTCAAAGCCTTGACTGCCCGCAGCAGTTGTTCAATGGGATCGGCATCTGTCTTCATTTTGTTCTTATCTCTGGCCTCAGCCTGGTCAAGGGTTTGGGTTACTACTTCAAAGCGAAGCCCGGTTATTGCTGACATGTCGTGGCTGTAGCTGGAAGCCACCTCTGGCTGGCTGAGCTCTATCATAATCTGCCCCAGTAGCGGGGGCTCTTATGGCATGAAATTCCCGGCATACGGTGTCGCTGGTGGAAAAATCGACATTCCATAGGCCAGATTGGCCACGGATCTCTGGAGATCACCTATCATCTCTATCAATTCAAATGTGGTGGGCTCACGAGCCTGATACAACAGGGGGTCCAGACTAGGTGTGCGACAGGCGACCTAGGCGGATGCGATACATCAACATTGGTTTCATCCCGCGGGGTGATCCCTTGATCTAGCGTAGCTGTCATAACCACAATCTCTTCTGAATTCTGCGTCGTCATAAGTCCTGCCTCAATCAAAGGGGAACACTAGCTATTCTGTACCAATTCTCTGGATACTCTGAACTGAAAGGAAAAACAAACAGCATTTCAGCCCAAACAGATCAACCACAGGTGTAGCCGAACAACTGCACTCTATTACTGATCACTGTTCCCCAGAATCACTGTCTCCAAAACTGAACCTGATACCCGCAGACAACTGATTCTCATAAACTGATACTGATGCCCTCAGGTCTAATACTCAATCTTGCAAACCGATATGTACGTTCCTGTAGAGATACACTCTAAAAGCACATAGCAAGTAAAGAGAGCCAAAACACCCCTATGTTGGGGTACGGTTTCCCTGTCCTATTTTCTCAGGAGCTAGGGTTCCACTATGCACGCAGCAGTTTCAAACAACCTATAATCGGGTAAGCAGCCTATCCTAACTTGGAATGGTCACTATGGATCCGAATATGCACTAGGTCGAATGCTCGAAAAGGGTGCCCCGGTAAAACCGGGGTTTGCGTTCCCATACTGTCAGAGCCCATAACCGGTCAGCCTTATGGTCAAGCCTTGAAAAGACAAGCCTCCGGCAAACCGTTTAGGAATGGCAGACGGCAAACAAGGTGTCCTGGGCGCACCAATGCACATGCAATGCAAAGAGACACATAAATGAGATCAAAACAGGATATCGTGAGTTCGAGTCAAGCTCTCTAAACTCCCCAGCAGAGTTGCCAGAAACTGTAGACGCGCCCGCGTGGGGCCCTCGCTGCAGTTCGGACTCGATTTGTGTCACGGTTCTTAATCTGAACCAAAGAGTCCAAATCCGACAAATCGTTTTGAGAAACAGATTTTTTGAAAAGAAGTGCCAAACATGGACTGTTTTGCCAGATACAGAGTCGCCACCTAAATATTTTAAAATGGGAGAATTTAGGAAACCCTGACTCGGTGCCAAAGGCCACGTGTCCGTCATCACCAAAGTTGCCTCGGCTCGGGAACTTGGGTACGATTGGGGAAGGTCAGCTATGAGCACCCCCTCTCGCCCGATCCGAAGATCGGCCTCTACTAACCATGATATCCGTTTTGGAAAACGTTATGTGTTCTTATTCCAGTTATTAGCCTAGAATTACTATGTTATGCGCACAACGAACAAGTATAGACTAGATTGCCTAATTTGGAAATAAGCATTGCATATTCGTTTGTCTTAAAAAGCACTTTGGAATTTGCTACTCGCAAGTAGGCTAAAATACGGATTTCAACGATTTTTTCCAACTCAGACAATCCAACCTTCACCCAAAGGCATTCAAACAGTTTATCAAATAAGCATCTAGCCACATAGTAAGCATGCCGTCATGATAGCATTCACACGCATGCGATATGCTAAAGCATGAAAATACTTACATCGTACTCCGTGCCAAAACAATAAACTAGTTAGCCAACATGCATGGTCCTTGTTCATGTCAAATAGACTAATGCAACACATACAGGATGCAATTAGAGTAGGCTTGGCTAACCTAAACATGGCATGTGAAATGCAATTAATTGATGCACATATTCAATTTGGAATTAAAGTACAAATGCAGTTAGCATGATGTACCGAGCCCGGTGCATGCGAGACAAATGTATGGATGCACGCATGCATAGCATAAGGTATGCTAATTTAAACGTGCCCTAATCTACCTTCATAAGCAGGTAAATAAAAGGGAAGAAAGAAGTGGGGATTGGAAGACATGCACACACACGCACCCACACTGATTACAGATTCACCCTCGCCCGGAGGGACCAAATAAATATTACAGATAATTAACCTACAAGCTAATTAAATATTACAGGCCATCTAATTAGCTAAGTAAATTAACTAATCTAGGGAAAACAGATAAATCGCCTCGGGAAGAGAGCCCAATGCAAAGCATGCTCGGTCCTGCTCGGAAGTACACTGCCATGCATAGGCTGCCTCCGTTTTCCCTGCTCTGCCTCTTTGAAGATTGCCAAAGTCTCAGAATTGCTTCCCTGGACATTGGGAGACACCACCGGCTGAGTAGAATAGCCACCGGCAGTGGTATGTGATCACCTGCTTTTGGTGAAGCTATTGGCCACCAATGGATTGCCGGTCGGCACTAAAAACTGCCAGTCGGCAGAGAATGTCTGCAGAACCTGCAATTGACAGCAGCAGAGGGCAAGGCATAGCATGGCAATGCAATTCAAGCCATATATGCACCAATCATGTCCCTTATCATGTTAGTGACTCAAAGGGACATGCTCCTTGGTTCTCGGGCCATCAATCGCGCATTTCCATGCGTGATGGCCCAAGGGACCAAGTGTGCACATTTTGATGTCAAGTGCAATGCAAACCAACAAACCAAAGGGGCCCAATCCCTATCACTAAATCAAGGGACAAGGGATGCATGTTCAATGCAACCTAAGCATGTTGACTAACATGCAACACGGTATAAAAGGGAGCATGCAAACATGCAATGCACATTAGGTACACAACCTAAGCAACAAGGCAAACAAGCATGCCACAATTATGCAAACTACTTAGAGCATGCAAGAGGTAATCTAATCATGCCACATGCTAGTAATTTGACCAAGGGAATGCATGCCAAATGTAAATGATTTCAAGCATGCAACACATGCAACCAAAGCATGCAAACATGGGATAATGTAACAACACTTGAATGGCATACAAGGGATGGACTTACACTAATTGGACGGCTCTAAGTTAGGTCCAAAACTGTGGCCAAAGCTTAAGGATATGGGACCAAACACACGTACACACATGCGCATGTTAAGGCGTAAACACTTAAGCATCAAAGGGCATCTTTTAAGCACACTTAAAAGGGAATAATCATGGACATGAGGCATGCATTAAGCTCTGAAAATCATGCAAGAACATGGTGCCAAACCAAGCAAACAGGATAGGCTAAACATGCAACAAATGGCCCAAGCATTCAAGGCAAGCTAAAGGGGTATTTGGCCACACTTAGCAAGACCAAACATGGCATGAATGTAATGACCAAAAATAGAGTTTTAGCACATAAAACAAAGCCCAAAAGACCACTTAGATGGCATCTAAATGGCTTGAATTCAAAAGCATGCACAAATGCACTTTCAAGGAGCATACCACACAAGCTCATAAGGCATCAAAGAGGCATCCAAGGCAAGCATACAAGCATGCTAAGGGGACTGAAATGATGCTATAAATGGTGCCAAACCATTAAAATAAAGCAAGTAATGCATGCTACACACTCACACACTTAAGGCCAACAAGCCAAAATGCAAAGGAGCTATACTAAACATGTCATGGCCGACCAAAATGGCTAAGGAAAGACCTCTAGCATGGCAAAATAAGCACAAAAGCTTCACAAATCTATACCTAAAACATGCTTGAACAATGGTTTACAACCTGAGGCATGTTAAGGCCTAAACATGGCATTACAAGGTAGGTATGCTAAGCATGCATGGTGTACTAAAACCAACATACAACAATGCTATTTCATGGAAAAATAAGAATAAATAACAGCCAAGACATGGTCAACAAGAGGCTTAGCTAGGTGCTCATTAAAGAGGCAAAAATGGCCCTTTTCAAGGACAACAAGGAGAGGGGGTGACCCTCTCCTTCTTGGGACTTCAAGGCACCATCCTTACCACTGAAATCCCTCAAGATTTCAGTGGTGAGGAGGCCCAAACACCAAAGTCCCAGAGCTCACTCAAAATGGCACAAGATGGAGCCACTCAAGGCTTAAGAGGGGTCAAACACCTCCAAACCACAAAACACTCTAAACAAACTATTTAGAGGGCCCAAAAAAAGAACTTTTTTATATTATACACTAAGCTCAAAAATAGTTCTATGATAGGAAAAAATAGTATGCAAGAATGGGGTAAAAAGGGGTAAGATTGTTACCCTTGTTGACCTTCTTCACAAATGGTGGACCAGCCCCTTCCTTGAGCTCAAAACAGCTCCCAAGCTTCAAGAACAAAGCTCTGGCCCTTCAAGAACCAAGAAAAGGTGTAACACTATGTGTTTGTGTGCAATAGTAAGACACAAGCACACTTATACACACACAAAGGCAAAATGAGAGAGAGGTATAGAGATAGAATATGTATAAATCCTAACCCTAGAACTCAAACCCTAAAATGGCTGTCTAAAATGTCTAACCCCAAAGCCAAGAGAAGAGACCTCCTCTTACAGAGCTTTTTGTCTTGTAAAGCTTACAAGACAAGCTTCTAAAGAGAGAGATCCCTCTATACACGTGTATGAAGGGGAGCCAAATGCAAGACAGCTGTGTCAAAATATCTGCAAAAGCAGATGCACAGTAGTCGGCTGGCCAAAGATGCAATTGACCAAAAAAGATAGCCGACCGGCCATCTATAGTGCCGGCCGGCCAAACATTTGGCCGGTGGCAACAAAACACAGCCGATGCCCTCAAGCCACAGCCGGTGATGGGTGGGGACGGTCTACAAGCCCTACCCTGCCTCTCAAAGGCAAAACACAAGTGTTTAGTGTCAAACCAGGCACAAAACAGTCGAGTCGAGAGGTCCTTCGACGAGGCGGGTTGCCAAGGCTTCCGGGAACTCAAGACGAACACAAACAAGGGTAATCACCAAGTGTTCCAATGGTGACGTCCAAGTCTTGAGGACGGTCAAAAATGGGGTGTCAACACCATCTCATTTGCATTGTGTTTGGGATAGGAGTTAGCCCAAGCACGGGAAACGAGAGACGTTTCGTACTCAGAGTGACGGAACATGTCTCAGTTCCCGGTCGCCGACACTCTGGATTACCCATGATGGAGTTTAGGTCTTGTTGTGTTTTCATGTGCATTCATTTCACATCGAGTCGTGCAATTCGACTCCTCGGCCATCATGCATCGAGATGCGTGATTGGTGGCACGAGGATCGAGGACTACACTCCCTGAAGAGTAGTCATGCAATACTTTTCCATGCCGCTTTCTTGCTCTCTGTTGCAGCAAATTAGAAATCAACAGCCTTCTGGAGCTTTGCACAGCATTCCGGGATTAATTGCAAACAGAGGTAAATTGGGGCATCGCAAGGAATTTTCTGACGAAGGTGACTCGAGCATGCATCTTTCATCATTCGGAACAGAGCTGAGGCGGTCCATGGATTTGCATACCTAGTTTACTGCTTTCCTAGTTAATTTGTTAATTAATTAGGGCTTTGTATTTATTCGGACTGTAATTATTATTCGGACTGTATTATTTATTCGGACCCTCTGAGCGAGGGCACAACTGTAATAAGTGTGCGTGCGTGTGATGTATGTCTTTGAACCCCACATCTTTCTCCCTTTTATTTACCAGCTTATGATAGTTAGATTAGGGCATGTTTCAATTAGCATACTTATGATTGCATGTTTGCATCATTCATCTGTCTTGCATGCACCGGGCTCAGCGCATCATACAAACTGCATCGTATTTCAATTCCAAGTTGAATAGATGTTATCCGTAGCATTTCATATGCCATGTTTAGAATTGCCGAGCCTACTGTAGTTGCACTTTTGCATGTGTTGCATTAGGCATTTCTGTATAGTTAGGATCATGCATGGATTTCTAACATAGCTTCTGTTTTGGCTTAGAGTACTCGGTAAGTACTTATGCTTTAGCATCCTTGCACGCATGTGAGTGATTGCCATGATAGCATGCTTGCCATGAGGCTAACTGCTTATGTGATATAACTGCCTGAATGCCTGTGGGTGAAGGTTGGGTTATTTGAATTGGAACAATTCATCAATTGTGAGTTCTAAGCCCACTTGAGAGTGGCAAATCCTCATGTTTTCTAAGCCCACCTGAGAGTGGCAAAATCTGAATTTTAAGCCTACTTGCGAGTAGCAAACCGCTTTCAAAAACAAACATGAAATGTCTTGTTCCAATTCGGGCGATCCAGTCTATACTTGTATGCTGTGCGCATCACATAGTAAATCTAGGCTAATAACTGGAATAAGAACGCATAATGTTTTCAAAACTAGATATCATGGTTAGTAGAGGCCGATCTTTGATCGGGCGAGCGGGGGTGCTCACGAAGTAACCTTCCCAATCGTACCCAAGTTCCCGAGCCGAGACAACTTTGGTGATGACGGACACGTGGCCTTAGGCAATGAGTCAGGGTTTCCTAAATTTCTCAAAATAAAATATTTAGGTGGCGACTCTGTATCTGGCAAAGCAGTCCATGTTTGGCACTTCTTTCAAAAAATCTGTTTTCAAAAACGATTTTCCAGATCTGGACTCTTTGATGATTCATCGGTCTTGCATTGCACTCTGCGAGATTAGATACAGGACCGTGACACATTGAGTCCTGAACTGTAGTGAGCCCATATGAACGGAACAAGATTTCCCTCCCGGGACGTTCGGGGGCGTCTACAGTTTCTGGCGACTCTGCTGGGGAATTAGAGAACTTGACTCGAACTCATGATATCTTGTTTTGATTACACTTATGTGTTTTTTTGTATTGCATTGGCATTGGTGTGCCGAGGACACTGTGTTTGCCGTATGCTATTCCTGAACGGTTTGCCAGAGGCTCGCTTTGCGAAGCGTGCCATAAGGCTGACCGGTTGCAGGCTCTGCCATGACGGGAACACAAACCCCGGTTTTACCGGGGCACCCTTTTTGACCGTTCGACCTAGTGCATATCGGAATCCATAGTGACCATTCCAAATTAGGACAGGTTACTTACCCGATCATAGGTTGTTTGAAACCGCTGCGTACGTAGTGAAACCCTAGCTCCTGACAAAATAGGACAGGGAAACCCTACCCCAACATAGGGTTTTTTTGGCTCTCACTTGCTTGCTATGTGCTTTTAGGGTGTGTCCCTACAGGAATGCATGTAACAGTTTGCAAGTCTAGGTATCAGGCCTGCGGGCATCAGTATCTGGGAATCAGTTTTACCTGAGGGTATCAATTTAACAGGCGGACTTTTGGGCAGAATTTGGTAGAGAGCACGGTCATTCAGCTACGCTCATATCTGTTTTGGCAAAAATGGGCCGAGATGCTGCCTGTTTTCTCTTTTGCTAGGTAGTTCTGGAATCATAGCTTCAGAAGGTTCCAATATCCCCCGGGTACATTAGACTAGTGCTGATAGACTTTGTCCAGTCAGAGACTCAGTTCAGAGCAGCCAGTATTTTCCTTCGCTAAGGCAAGGTAGAGAAGGGCCAGTCAAGGCTCACCGGTTCATCTGATCCGTCAGTCACCAGTCACATCATCTACAGACCGTGATGGCACAGGGTTCGGAAGAATTTTTGGCCGTGATAGCAGCGTTAAATCAGGGAACTACCATGCAGGCTGAGACTAGTATTGAAACGCAGCGCCCATCTGGGGCATCTGCCTCACATCCAGCTTTGGGACCCCAGCCGAACTTTGACCCACTTCCGCCAGCTGAAGATTTGCAGGGTCTAGATCCTCGAGAAGGGTTGGCTCAAGCCCAAGTTTTTAGACCCCTGGTGTAGCCTAATGAGAGGCATTATCCCCATGATGCTACTGACCTCGATCCGACTGCGGTGAAAATTGCAAACCTTGAGAAGCAATTCAAAAAGGCATAGGGCCTTAACTCCATTCCCGACATTGAGGATGGGTACACCGAGGCTGCCGTACGACTCCCAGACAGATTCAAAATGCCACACATTGTGCGTTTCGATGGGTCTGGAGATCCTATGGTACATATTCGGCTTGTCTTGGATATCCTGAAGCCGATGGGCCTGACTAAGCTACAAAAACTCTCTCTGTATGGAAGAACCCTGTCGGGTGTAGCAGCCGTTTGGTACGCCATGTTGGAGAATACAGTGAAGCAAAACTGGGAAGAATTGGCTGAGGCCTTTGTTGATCAGTATTCTTACAGTACCCAAGTTGAAATGACCATCCAAGAGCTTGAAGCAACCCACCAGAACCCAACAGAGCCTTTTGTGGAATTTGTTGCGAGGTGGAGAGCAAAGGCAGCACAGATGACAGATCGTCGCCCTTCTGAGAGAGATCAAGTGCAGATGATGGTGCGAAACCTCGAGCGTGATATATTGCAAAAGTTGATAGTCGCTCCGCTATTCACTTTCAAAAGTTTGCATGAACTAGGGGTTCAGATCGAGAATGCGTTCAACAGTGGGATCATTCCCAGAACAAGTGAACCGACAAGGAAGGTGATTTCAGGGAGTACCAATGCTGGTAGTAGCGCTATTCCCAAACCCACCGAAATCAATACAGTTGCCACAACCAACCCTTTTGCCAAACCAAGCCAACAAACCGCCGGCCCTGCCCGAGCTCAGGGCAGAACTTTCAACCTTCTCTATATGAGCCTGACTAGCGCACTAAAAATTTTGATGGAAATAGGGTATCTCAAACCCCTCAATCCTCAACCTCTGCCTGACCCACTTCCAGCCAGACATAACCCCTCCAAGTACTGTGTGTACCATCAGCAGCGCGGTCATGGCACCAACCGTTGCTACCGCCTGCGTCATGCGGTCCAAAATCTCATCGACAACCGGACAATAGCTCCACCTTCAGACCCCAATGACCAAACATCTCTTGCCCACCTCAATCTCATCCATATACTACCATCCACCTTCGACCCCAGCATATACAACACCCCGGCCCATCTGCCTAAGCCTGAGGTGTTCATTCCAGAAAGCATGGACTTATGCATGACGGATGCACCAGGACCCCAATCATCTCAAACCCGTGAGCCCACTACTTCTGAGCTGAAGAGACTGATCGAAGATCTTCAGAGAACTGTGACAAATCTGGCCTCCGAGACATTGGCTCCCTCATCGACCACATCACATACCGGGAATTTCATGACAAAAGGCTCCCTAATCTTGGGACGGGCTGCATTTGAAGAAGGTCGATCCCTTGGCAAAGTGGGGGCGAGTGGTAAGAACAGGGTAGGGACGGGAATTGGTCCCCATGAACACCTTTAACAGGCTGTTGAGGCTTTGAAGGCTGAAGGACTAAACAAACAACAAGTGCTCGCAGTTGTTGCAAAGATTGTGGAGGATACTTTCGTCACTCAGAAAGAGAGCAGTTCGAAGCAAGGGGAAAACCGGGAGAAGGGCCATCGTACCAGAAACGATCCTGTTAGCTCTAATCCTCCAGTCGGAAGAGGTCAGCAAACTAGGCCAGCACCTACCAATCCCTTTGTTGGTGCGCCCAGCAAAAATCCACAAACCTTAAAGTACGAACCCCGAGGTCAGAGGGTCTTCCATGCCCTCTATATGCCTTTGCCCAAAGCTCTCCAAATCCTTGTTGAACAAGGCTATCTCAAGCCCCTTGAGCCTCGGCCTCTCCTGAATCCTCTTCCGGCTACACATGATGTTGTCCAGTACTGTGCGTTCCATCAACAAACCGGTCATGGCACTGACAATTGCTTTCGCCTTTGCCACGAAGTGCAAGATTTGATTGACAACGGGGTCATTGCTACGCCAAGCTCTGCAATGACTATCGACACTGGATCGGTGAATTTGGAGGATAATGTGACCATGTGATCGGGGGATGAACCAGCTACGGGTGGCACTCGATTTACTCCAGACGTGGGAATGGCATGCACTGTTTTGAGCAGAATACAAATACTAGTTTTTGTACTTTCTGACTTGGGTATTGGGTCAGTCTTGCTGTGTTGTATAGAGTCAGTCGGGTCTGTCTTGTTGTATGGAGTCAGTCTTGTTTTGTTAGAGTCGGGTGATTTTGGGGGTGTTACCTCGGACATCACTTGCTTGTTTTGTGTTTGTCATTTCGTTTTCTTTTGAGTCTGTTTTTGCCTTGGAGCCAATAATGCCAATAGATTTGAATGAACAGTAGCGATTTTCACACCCTTGTGTTTGCTTTTGCCTTGCGCCAATTGTGCCCGAAAGTTCTGAATGAAATGGCAGTGCTTTTCGCCTACTTTTCTGTGCCTCGAACTCATTGCCTTGACCTAAGTTTTTCAAAACCTTTTGAACACTATGATGAAAACGAAGAGGAAAGAATTCCTCGGGATTTGCAAAAATTTGATCAATTGAGAGAAAAAGAGGCATGCTAAGCCCTTAATGAATGAAATCATGTTTGTTAATGTGAGTACCGAAAAGGATCCTGGCTTGATCCAGATTGGTTCTACATTGTCTTCTGCGCGAGCGATTAGTCACTTTCTTAAAAGATTTCAAAAAATATTTTGCGCAGTTCTACAAAGACCTGTGTGGAATTGCTCTTGAGATTGTGCAACTTAGGATCGCTTTCAGCCTCGAGATTCGACCCCCCTTTGCTTTCAAACCTTGAACCTTAACTCAGAATGTTCAACGGTCAACCGCACTGTGAGGCCTGTGTGGCCAGATTCGAAGCAACCCTCGACCTAGGGGCAGAAAAATGTCAAATGTGCTCGAAGAGCCGAAGATGGATCATCTTGCAAATCAATGAAGACTGGCAAGAATGCCAAATCCCAGAAGGGAAGAAAGAAGAAAGTATTGCTGAAGAACAACTGAGTTCCTATCCACAACACTAGGGGCAAATTCAGCCCCCATGGAATGGACTCCTGCATCGTCAGCGAACAGCAGTTACTCTCCTGGATTCAGACAGATTCGAGATCTCAGAACCATTTGACATGGACCAAGCTATACTTTTACCCTTGAGAGGCTCGCTGGGCCGAAAACCCGAAAAGGCGACCCAGGCAAAAGTTAGAGCGAAAAAAAAAAAAGAGAAAAGAAAAGAATAAAAGAGAAAAATGCAAAAAAAAAAAATGATGATGAAGAAAATGCAAAAAATGAAAAAAAAAAAGAAAAGAAGAAAAAGATGAAAAAAGAAGAAGAAAAGAAATGAAAAAGAATTGAAGAACATAGCTCGCAAGGTTGAAAACCCGCAAAGGGCAGCCTTGGCAAAAGTTAGAGCGCAAAAGGTGAGGGTTTATACACGAGTGTACCTTACCCGGAACTACGTAAGGCTTGATTCCTATGTTTGGGATACGTAGGCAACTTCATTCTAAAGTGCAGCCACAAACACTTCCAACTCGATTATGTCCATGTAATGGTTTTGATTGTCTCTGCCTTTTCTGTATCCGAGAGTTCGGTTGTGTTCGTCACTCGGAGGACTAACTTCAATGCGCTGCGGTGCCATTCAAACAAGGGGAAACTTTCCGTTTCCATGCAGCTCTCTTCGAGCTAGGGGCAATTTTCCTTCAGATCTGAGGTTGCGCATCTCAAGAGTAGGTTCTGTGCTCGTTGAGCTGTGGCCATTTGCAAAAACAATTTTTGAGAATTTTTACTGAGGTTGACTAATTTTCTCGAAAATTATTTCCTTTTTTCAAAACTGGACCATTTCTTCGACCTAAAAAAGGAAAATTTTCAGTGCTCATAATCTGACTTGCATGATTTTAAATCAAAAATTGAACAAGCATGTTAATCTAACTCTCATTTTGGTCAAAATTGTTTTTGTAGAAAACCAAAACAAAAAATGGTCAAAATGATGAATTAGCGACACAGTTGAGTCAGGCTTCTTGTCTTTCCCCTGTTGTCAACATACTTGCCAGAAAAGGGCACCCTACTTGCCGGAAAGGGCACCGTATTCGCCAGAAAGGAAGGCACCACTGAAGCTAACCGCCAAAGGGCTGAAAGCTCTATCATCCTCCAAGCAATGAGGTATTAGGCCATGCATGAATTGGAATGGATCGAGATATTCCACTCCCTCATCTGGACAGATCTAACCACGTCCAAACTCCCCAGCAGAGCATCGACAGCCGATGTCAGCTGTAGATTTGCTACACACTCAGTTGTAGCGCAACTCCTCTGTGGGAGGAATTCACTAGCTATGCGCAAAACAAAGAGAAACTAGCAGAATGCTAGGGGCAAGAGCCCGCAACTTCTTGTTTATCCATCAACCACCCAGGGGAGGGATAAAAAATGAGAGATTAATGAATAGAGAGATGTGCGCTGAGAGAAAAAGTGAGAAAAAGGGTTTTGTGAGAAAAGCCGAGCCTGAGGGCCGAGTGATGTGAGAATCAAAAATAAGAAAGGATGGGAAACAATACCCGGAGAAACTGGTTCCTCATGCACTAAGAGGTATCTTACCTTTGTAACAAAGCTGAGTGTTGTGTTTGTGCGTTTTTGTTTGTCTCGATTCTTGTTTTGAGTTGTTTGAGTGTCAACAGATGTTTAGGTCATTTTACCTTGTTTTTCCTTTGTTGAGTTGTGTTTAGGTTGTTCTACCTTTGTTTTCCATTGTTGAGTCGTTTTGGCTGTGGTGAGTTGTAGGCTCAATACCCGGTTGAGAACATTTTTCTCATTTCAATTTGAAAAATCGTTTTGTGCTCAGAGTGCCGTGTCGTTCTCCACATTTGTGCAAAACAGGATTGGTTTTTTCATAAAGCCGCAGGGTTCAACCCAGATCATATCAGAATAGTAAAACAAAGACCTATCTGAAGCTATTTAGGTTCCAGACTGCAAAGCAAAAGAAAAGAGGGAAAATTTGGAGCATCTTAGCATGTTTCAATTTTAGCAAAATCCGAGAATGCATTCCAGGTGCATCTTGTCAGGCCTCGCCTTCCTCTGGAGTATGAGTGTATCTCGACCCCAAGTGTAAGCCTGCTTCAAGTCAGAATGGCAGTCCAAGCAGCACCCGAGGGTTTCACATGCAGATGTTATCTCTCGCCAATATGAACAGGGTGTGCCCTTTTTGAGCTGAGTGTGTTGCGAAGTCCTCTAAGAGGCAAATCAGAGGCACCAGAATACATATTTGATGCTCCTCTATTGCATAGAATGTGAACTTTCGTATACACTGTTGTTGCATGCATGCCGCGCATCGTTATGATTCATGCATAGAATATGCTTGCTTTCGATTCCGTATAGAATATGCTTTGCTTGACTCATACATAGAATATGCTTTCAATATTGCACAGAATGTGCTTCCATACTTGCATAGAAAATGCTCATATTTGTTGCGTAGAAAATGCCCCCATACTTGCATAAAAGATGCATTTATCGCACTTTCTTGTGCATTTTATCTCACTCGCACTGTCATGTGCACTTACACTTTGTATCTCACTAGCACTGTCTTGTGCATTGCATATCAATCGCGTTGTTTAGCATATCGCACTGTTTTGTGCATTTCAAATCAATCGCGCTATTTAGTGTATCGCACTGTTTAGTGCATTTCAAATCAATCGGTGTAGACGCGCCTGTGGGTCTCACTACAGTTCGGACTCAATTTGTGTCACGGTCCTTAATCTGAACAAAAGAGTCCAAATCCGGCAAATCGTTTTGAGAAACAGATTTTTGAAAAGCAGTGCCAAACATGGACTGCTTTGCCAGATACAGAGTCGCCACCTAAATATTTTTTATGGGGGAATTTAGGAAACCCTGACTCGGTGCCAAAGGCCACGTGTCCGTCATCACCAAAGTTGCCTTGGCTCGGGAGCTTGGGTACAATTGGGGAAGGTCAGCTATGAGCACCCCCTCTCGTCCAATCCGAAGATCGGCCTCTACTAACCGTGATGTCCGTTTTATGAAAACGTTATGTGTTCTTATTCCGATTATTAGCCTAGAATTACTATGTTATGCGCACAGCAAACAAGTATAGACCAAATCACCTAAATTCGAACAAAACATTTTATGCTTGTTTTGAAGATGGTTTGCTACTCACAAGTAGGCTAAAATGCAGGTTTTGCCACCCTCGAGTGGGCTTTTAGAAAAGATGGTTTTGCCACTATCATGGTAATCATGCTGTTATGGCAACACTCACACGCATGCGGTATGCTAAAGCATAAATGCTTACCAAGTACTCCAAGCCAAAACAAGAACATGTTAGCAATCAGGCATGATCCAAGTCCATGTTTAAATGCCTAATGCAACGCATACGGAATGTCACTAGAGTAGGCTCGGCTAGTCTATAAATGACATGTGAAAATGCACAAGTAGCATGTATTCAAGTTAGATTTGAAATACTTATGCAGCTAGTATGATGCGCCGAGTCTGGTGCATGCAATACTAATGAATGATGCACGCATGCATAGCATAAGGTATGCTAAAGTAAACATGTCCTAATACTAACCATCAAAAGCAGGTAAGTAAAAGGGAGAAAGAAGTGGGGGTTGGAAGACATGCACACACGCACCCACACTTATTACAAATTCACCCTCGCTCGGAGGGACCAAAAGAATAATACAAATTAATTAACCTACAAGCTAATTAAATATTACAGACCAATTAATTAATTAACAAATTAACCAATCTAATGAAAGCAGTAAACGGCCTTATTATAGACCGTTAATTAATTAACAAATTAACTAAACTACGAAAAACAATAAAATGGCCTCGGGAAAAGGGATGCATGCAAGCTTGCTTCGTCTCGCTCGGAAACCCGTTGCTATACCAAAAGCTGCCTCTGTTTACACTGCCTTACTCCTCTGAAAATTATACAAGTCTCCGGATTGCCTCTGAATCACTCTCTGAGTGTTATGGAAGGTCACTGACCAAAATATAGTGCCACCGGCCGTAGGTAAATGATCACCGACCAAAATTTGTACTCTCGACCAAATATATTTTGCCGGTCGGCATTGAAGATTGCCGGCCGGCCAAATCTTCCTGCAAAAACTGGTTTGACAGCAGCAGAGGACAAAACATGGCATGGCAATGCATTTCAAGCAATGTATGCACCGATCACACCTCTTATCATATTTATGACTCAAAGGGGTGTGCTCCTTGGTTCTCGGACCATCAATTGCGCATTTCGATGCATGATGGCCCAAGAGACCAAGTATGCATTTTGATTTCAAATGCAATGCACACACACACAAACAAAGGCCCAATCCCTATCACTGGATCAAGGGACAAGGCATGCATGGTAGATGGAATGCAACCTTGACATGCAAACTAGTATGCTATATGGTATGGAGGGGAGCATGCAAACATGCGATGTACACTAGGTACGCAATCTAAGCAAACAAGGCAAACAAGCATGTCACAACTACGCAAACTAATGAAGCATGCGAGATGTGATATAATCATGCAAGTGTGCAAGACATGCAAACATGCTAGCAACTTGACCAAGGGAATGCATGCCAAATGCAAGTAATTTCAAGCATGCAACTCATGCAACCAAAACATGCAAACGTGGATTAATGCAACAACATTTGAATAGCATGCAAAAGGTGGATTTGAACTGAATTAGGCAGCTCTCAAACAGGCCCAAAACAATGGCTAACATGCTCAAGAATGGAAGGACGAATGACATGCAAGCATTCATACACACAAGGACTAACACCTAGGCATATAAGAACAACTCTCAAGCACACTTAAGAGGATGCAAACATGGGCTAACGGCATGCATTTTAAGCTTTGAAAATCATGTTAAGAATGGTGCTAAACCAAGTAAACAAGGTAAGCATGGCATGCAACAATGGTCCAAGATTCAAGGCAAGCCCAAGGGGGATTGAACTACACTTAATGCAACCGTACACGGCATGAATTAAATGACCAAAACCAGAGTTTTAGCATGCTAAAACAAAGCCAAAAGACCACTTAGATGGCAACTAAATGACTTACACATAGAAGCATAAACAATGACCAAACATGGAGCATAGGACACAACCTCTTGAAGCATCAAAGGGGCCATGAAATGCAAGCATAGAAGCATGCTAAGAGGACTGAAATGATGCTATAAGTGGTGTCAAATCACCGAAATAAATCGAACAATGCATGCTCAACACTTCACACATTTAAAGCCTACAAGCTAAACAATGTAAAGGGGCTATGCAATGCATGCCATGGTCGGCCAAAACAACTAAAGGTAGACCTTAAGCATGGCAAAAAAAACATAAAAGCTTCATAAAGCTAGGCCTAAACATGCTTGAATAAGGGCTCAAAGCATAGGACATGTTAAGGCTAAAACAAGGCATTACAAGGCATGTATGCTAAGCAAGCATGGTGTACCAAAAACAACATACAACAATGCTATATTATGACATAATAAGCATGAAAATCAGTCAAGGCATGGTCAATACACACTCAAACTATATGCTCCCTCAAGAGGCTAAAAATGACCCTTTTCAAGGACAACAAGGAGAGGGGGTGGCCCTCTCCTTCCTAGGACCTCAAGGCACCATCCTCATCACTAAACTCCCTCAAGATTTCAGTGGTGAGGTGGCCGAAACACAATGGTCCCAGAGCTCAACCGAAATAGCACAAAACAAAGGCCAAACAAGCCATAAGAGGGGTCAAACAACCCCAAAGCTTAAAACACCCTTAACAAACTATTTAGAGAACTCAAAAACAAGACTTTTCTATGTTATATGTTAAGCTCAAAAACAGTTGAAAATATGGCAAAACAAGCTATGAAAACAAGGCTTAAAAGAGGTAAAGGCTCACCCTTGAAGCACGGCAGCAAATCAGCAACTTTTGGACCAAGAAAAGGCTTCAAATCACCCCAAAAATCACCTTCAAGGACCTCAGCTCAATAAAGGGAGTAGAGAACTAGGTGTTTGTATGCAAAAGTGCAAAGAAAATACACTTTTGAGCACAAACAAGCCCTAAACCTTAGAGAGAGAGGCAGAAAAATGTAGTGAGAGAGAGAGATTTTTTGCTCCAAGTTCTATATCCCTCTTGTTGTCTTTTCTTCTTCTTTGAGAGAGCTTGATTGATATAGATACATATCAATCTGCAGCTCCTCAGAACACCCACGTCCAGGTATGGGCTGGGGTATGGCCTGGAATGACAGCTGCCAGCTGTTTATAGAAATATCTGTTGAAAACCACATTTGGCCGGCCAGCCATCAAAGTGGCCGATCGGCAGTCAAATTGGCTGGCCGACCATCACATTTGGCCGATGGCAACATAACACAGCTGGTGGCCTCAAGCCATGGCCGGTGGAGTGTGGGGATGTCCCAAAAGCCATTCCCTGCCCTCCAAAGCAAAAACACAACTGTTTGGTGCAAAACCAGACACAAAACGGTCAAGTCGAGAGATCCTGAGGCAAGGCGCGTAGCCGAGGCCTCCGGGAACTCAAGACGAACACAAACATGGATGATCACCGAGTGTTCAAGCGGTGACGTCCAAGCCTTGAGGACGGTCAAAAATGGGGTGTCTACGGTTGCCCCTCTTTGACAGAACTCGAAAGTCGTGAATGTCAAAACCCAGAGACGACCCATTTTTGACAAGGCCGAAGACTTAGACAAACATGCAAGAGAGACAAGATATGCGCCCGAAGGCAGGGGCAAAATGCAAGACAATGCACAAAGCCGAACATAACTTATGATCATGCAAAGAAAGCTGTAACGAAGCATAACATGCGACAATTTTAAGCTAGCACATACCAAACTACACTACAATGCAGAAAGGATGTAAGAGAATTATGTAATTCTCGATACGTCTCACTCGGAGAATACAATACCTGCGTGGTTCGTCTGGTTGCACCAGCCTCAAATGAACCGGACATACAATATCGTGCCTGAAAAGAAAGCAAGCTTAACAGGTACAGATATCGTTAGCAATATGCAAAATTAATGCAAAATGATATGCGATATACAAAACTATGTGTAGTAATGCAGATGAAAATGCAATGCAATTGAATCATAATCAAATCATGAGCGATATGGCATGCAGCCAAACCAAATCTTGCCTAGGAAAGGCACGGCCACATAACAATTCCGTCTACCACAGAAAAGGTGCCGCAACCCTCAAACCAACATACCAACGTGGAATAGGCGCGCACACATGCTGAACTATGAGTGATGTAGACAGACACAAGAGCAAGTAATTGGGTGGAATGACATAAGTGGGGAAACAACCCGCTAATGAAAGAAAGACCAATGATCCTAATGCTGGATGCAAAAATTACACTAGAATGTAATATGTACGATGGATATGGCATGCAGCCAAACCAAATCTTGCCTAGGAAAGGCACGGCCACATACAAACCGCGTCTAACACAGAAAAGGTGCCGCAACCCTCAAACCAACATACCAGCGTGGAATAGGCGCGTACACATGCAGAACTGTACTTTAACGTGAAAAGTATGGGCACATACCAGACCAAGCTCAACAAGGAAAGGCGCAAGCCATAAATGGAGGTGATGCAGTGGATACATGCAAGCTATAATGCAATATATACAACAAAATGCATGACATATGCACTATATACAAGGGAATGCATGACATATGCTCTAAATACAAGGGAATGCATGACATATGCACTATATACGATGTAATGCATGACATATGCACTATATACAACGTAATGCATGACATATGCACTATATACAATGTAATGCATGACATATGCACTATATACGATGTAATGCATGACATATGCACTATTTATTTTTGTTTTGTTTTTTGAAATGCATGAAAAGTGCATGAAAGGGAAAATGCATGGCAATGCATGTTGCCCTTTTTTTTTGTTTTTCTTTTGAAAATGCATGATAATGCATGATTGTGTTTTTTGTTTTGTTTTTTTTTGTTTTTTTTTTTTGAAATGCATGTTGATGCATGCTGATGTAAGTGCGTGACAATGCACGTCTTGTGATATGCATGACAATGCATATGATCTTGAATGCGCGACCACGCATGTCGCTCGAAATGCTTATGAACTCGAATGCGCTACGACACGCATCGCTTGAAATGCATGATAAAGCATGTGAACTTGCCAAAAGTCATTCGGACACGACAAACACCGAAGGACTTGCACCTTCAGAGGATTTAAGGTCACCTAGACCGAGCGTATTTAAGGTCTCGCCAGACCATAGCGAATGCATGAATTTTGTTATTTTGAATGGATGATTATGCATGTGCATGACAATGCAAGATGTGTGCGCAACGACGTGACATAAATGATGCAAAATCAGCGCGCGTTCACGACAGAGCGTTGCAACGTAACCCATGTGGGGCAACTTTCGAACCTTGTAAGTGATAAAAAGGATACCAAAAGGATACACCTTGCACGAATTCGAGTGCCACGCGCAAAAGACACGGTCCGAGGTTGAAACGGAGGCCGGTTGAGCTTCGGAAATGCCTTTTCTTGTAACATCTTGAGCAATGAAGACCCCAGACTACAGATCTGACGCAAACAAGGCTGTAGGAGGCTCACCGGCTGGAAGAGGAAGCCACTGGCCATCCACCGGCCGTAAAAACACATCACCGGCCAAAAATGTGGCCGATCGGCCAAAAATGCCTGATTCGGGGCAATTTTGACTTTTCACCTTGGGTCTTTTAAAACAGGGTTTCAAACCCTATTTTTCTCATTTCTCTCTAGCCGAAAATGCTTCATCCCTCTCCCTAGGACATTTTCCCCCCTTTCTTTGTCTGTTTTCTCGCGTTTTACGCCCGTTCCATCGTTTGATTTGCGAAGTTTATTGCGTTTCGAACACTTTCACCCGATCAAAACTTCGTTTCGGTGCTTCCTTTGCTATTTCCTCTTTTTGGGGTTTGTTCCCCTCGAGTTTTCCTTGATTTTTCCCACATTTTCCACATTCTGGCTTTTCCGGTCATTTTCCACCCTCCCGGGGGGTTAACTTTTCGTTGACCCTTCGCATTCTAGCTTTGTTTTCCTTTTCCGACCAGTTTCCTCGTTGCTTTTGATATAGCCGACGATATTCCACAGGGCGGGACTCCCCTGGACCACGAGATGGACCCCGGGGCCGAGCTCCTCCCCTTGAGCGTCTACCCGTTCGACCCGGTGATCTACCTGCCGGCGATTCACATCCTGCCTCCTGATGGACTGCGCCAGTTCAGGAGCTTCGAGAGGGGCGTGCCTCCAGAGCGTCTCTTGCGCGTGCCTACATCTCATTTGTCCTTCGACGCTTCTGAGGAAACATTCTTCCTTCTACTTTACTTTCCGCAATGTAGAACACTTAGCTGCCATAACTGATTATGCTCTTTAACTGCTTAGCCCAAATGCACTGAGGCACTGTACACTGTAATCGACCGTGAACACACTTGCAACTGATATCTGTTTGAATCTGAACACGTACACACACACTGCACCTGCCCTAAACCACTCAAATACACTGACACATCAGTCACTGTAGTTCACTACGAGCGCACCAGCACCCGATATCTGTTTGAATCTGGAAAATGTGCACACATGCTGTATCTACACCGGACCATGCAATCATACGGACACATCACATGTTGTAGTTCACTACCAAATCTGAATGCTTTTCAAAACTGTACTTTACCGTTTCTTCGCCATTGTCTGCTTGGAAACAGGGAGATTCCCATACCGTCCGGGGGTATGGGAATATTGCCGCTCGGGATTGGTATGCAGAGTTACCCGACGCGGTTCGCTAGATCGTGGACCAGGCCGACTTCGGCGCATTTTGCAGAGGGCTTTCCAGACTGACGACGAGCAGGCCTCTCCTTGCTGCTCTAGCAGAGAGGGGGTGGGACGCCACTGACTCGTTCCACCTTTCGGCCATGGGAGACATGACGATGACTCCGTACGATTTCTCGACGCTCACAGGCATCGAGGTAGGGGGTGATCCGATCCCCTTTGATACTGATATGGATGAGTGGACGACTGCTCAGATCCATCTGCTCAACGAGGTGCCGCCTCTTGCACGTCCCGGCTTCGTTCGATATTCCTGGTTCGAGGTCCAGTTTAGGGTCCAGCCAGCTTTGACTGAGGAGGCTCCGATGACTCAGGAGGCTGTGGAGAGATACGCACGTGGCTTTCACATGTTCCTGTTTGGGACTACCATTTTCGCCGACCGGGCGAACACTGTGCCTCTCTGCCTGCTTAGTGCACTGGTGGATGTCAGGCAGATCCGGCACTACGACTAGGGCGGCGCCGCTCTGGCGAATCTCTATGGGTACCTAAGCTCAGCTTCCCGTGGCAGTGGGCAGTTGCTCGAAGGCTATTGGCGCGCTTGGGAGGTACATTTTCTTTTTCTGCTTTACATTTCTGCTTTACATTTTTGCTTTACATTTTCTGTACTCTTTACACTGTATTTTCAACATCAGTAGATAACAAACTGCATGCCATTTACAGATCACTTGGCAACCTTGGGCTCCGTTGCCTGCGACGATTCGAGATCAGTTTGCCGGGGCAGAGGAGACTGCACTGTAGACACCCCATTTTTGGCCGACCTTAAGACTCAGACGTCACTGATTGAGCGCTTGGTGATGTTGCATAATGTGCTCGTTCAGAAGTTTCAGAGTTGCGGCCGTGAGCCCTGCCTCCGGACTTCCGAGCCCTCTTTTGTGCTTTGCCTCAGTTTGCGAACCAGGCTCGGTTTTCTTTGTTTCTTGATTTCTTTTCCTCGACGGGAGGGAGAGGTCCGCGTAACATCTCTCATGTTCGTGTTGGGCTACATGTTGGTGGCCGTAGGCATTTTTTTCCCATTCGGAGTCCGGTTTTCCGATTTTTCGGGATGTTGGCCGTGTGCCTCAGTTTCGGATCGCTAACCACTCCGTTTGCTTTGATTTTTGGCATACCTCCTATTTTTCTTCCCTTTTGAGGGACACTGGGGTTCTGAAGAAACCACTTCGTGGCCCGAATGCCACTTTCGGTGCTTAACAGCCATTTTCCGGACCCAAACTGCGTGTTTTGGCCCCGAACATTCATTTTGCAACGGTTTTCGTTCATTTTTGGCAGTACCGTCTGTTTTATCACCTAGAAAGGTCACTGAAGGTTGGGAGGCTCAGTAATTGTTAGCAGCAACCGTTATACATCCTCCGACGCCCTCCGACACCCGTTTTTCGCAACTTTACCGGGCCAATGTTGACACCTTGGGGCCATCTTCTTGAACTTTCAACCACATTTTGTAATGTACACACTTGGGAGGATCCTAAAGTGGTGGCCGCCATTATTCAATTTGACCCTTTTGGACCCCTCATTCGGGCAATTTTGAACACGCTTGGGGCCATTTTCTTCACAAACCAAACCACATATTTGTGATGTACACACATGGGAGTGACGCCTAAAAAATGGTGGCGGCCACTAATGTTGCTTGACGCCTTTGAACCCTCTTTTCTCAGCTAAGGTTGAACCCCTTGGACCCACATTCTTGAACTTTGACCACATATTTGTGATGTACAACACATGGGAGGACACATCATGTGGTGGCCGGCCACTAAATCTGCTTGACCTTTTGACCCCCATAGCCGCGAGGCTAGGGGGTGTGGCGGACCGGCCACCTGCAGCAAAAGTAATGGCGGCCGAGTCTTGCACTGTTCATTTTACAAGCTGTATAGCTTTATCCCCAGAAAATATCAAAATATCGGGGTATTTTGGGTGGGAAAGTTGCCGCTCCTTTTTCCACCTTTACACCCCCTTTTTGGCCCTTATAACCAGCAAGCTATATCACATTCAAGGGTTGGAAATTGTTCTTCAAGTCTCAAGAGCATATCTCTCCTCATCCTTCTCATTTTCTTAAAAAGCTTAAGTCCTATACCTTGTGTTCTTTCATCACCACCGAAGCTCTACGATCACACTTCCCTTTCCAGCAACAGGAGAGTTTCTCAAAGGCTAAAGAAGCTGCCAAATTGGTCGCAAGAAGCAACAAAGCTTGGTCTTCAAGGGTAAGTGACATTTCTCCTCTTTTGACCCTTTTTTCTTGATCCATTTGTAATCCCTATTATTGCTTTTGTTTCAAGCTCCAGCCCTAACTGAAAGGGCCCCTTTGAGCTCATCTTCACTTTTCTTAAGGGCTCACCTGTTTGAGCCTCCATGATGCACTTGCTTCATTGATCTCTTATATGTCATAATCTTGCATGCTATTATTTGCAGTTTCTGTTTTGAAACATTGTTGCTGGAAATGAAGTGGTGATGGTAGAGCTTGGTGGGTGATGGAAAGAAACACAAGTATAGGACTTAAGGCTTTTTAAAGAAAATGAGAAGGATGGAGGGAGATATGGCTCTTGAGACTTGAAGAACAATTTTTCCAACCTTGAATGTGATATAGCTTGCTGGTTATAAGGGCAAAAGGGGGTGTAAAGGTGGGGAAAGGAGGGCAACTTTCCCCCACAAAATATCCCCCGGATATTGATATTTTCTGGGATAAAGCTATACAGCTGTAAAATGAACAGTGCAGGAACTCGGCCGGCCAGTTACTTTTGCTGCAGGTGGCCGCCGGCCCACACCCCTAGCGGCCGGCTAGGGGTCAAAAGGGTCAAGCAGATTTAGTGGCCGGCCACCACATGATGGTGTCCTCCCATGTGTGTACATCACAAATATGTGGTTCAAAGTTCAAGAATGTGGGTCCAAGGGGTTCAACATTAGCCTGGAAAAGAGGGGTCAAAAGGGTCAAGCAACATTAGTGGCCGGCACCATTTTTTAGGGTCCTCCATGTGTGTAATCACAAATATGTGGTTTGGGTTTTGAAGAAAATGGCCCAAGGTGTTCAACATTGGCCCGGAATGAGGGTCCAAAAGGTACAAATTGAATTAATGGCCGGCCACCATTTTTTAGGATCCTCCAAGTGTGTACATTACAAATATGTGGTTGAAAGTTCAAAGAGATGGCCCAAGGTGTTCAACATTGGCCCGGAAGTGCGAAAAACGGTGTCGGGAGGCGTCGGAGGATGTATAACTGGTTGCTGTAACAATTACTGGCCTCTCCAACTTCAGTGACCTTCTTAGTGATAAAACAGAGGTACCTGCCAAATAGAACGAAAACCGTTGCAAAATGAATGTTCGGGGGCAAAACACGCAGTTTGGGGTCCCGAAAATGGGCTGTTAAGCACCGAAAGTGGCATTCGGCACGAAGTGGGTTTCTCAGCACCCAGTGTCCTCAAAAGGGAGAAAATAGGAGGTATGCCAAAAATCAAAGCAAACGAGATGGTTAGGCGGTCCCGAACTGAGGCACACGGCCAACTATCCCGAAAGCGAAACCGACTCGAAATGGGAAAATGGCCTACGGCACCAAATGTAGCCCACGAACATTGAGAGATGGTCTACGGGACCTCTCCCTCCCCTCAGGAAAAGAAACAAGAAAAGAAAACCGAGCCTGGTTCGCAAACTGAGGCAAAGCACAAAAGAGGGTTCGGAAGTCCAGAGGCAGGGCTCACGGCCCGCACTCTGAAACTTCTGAACGAGCACATTATGCAACATCACAAGCGCTCAATCAGTGACGTCTGAGTCTTAAGGTCGGCCAAAATGGGTGTGTCTACAGTGCAGTCTCCTCTGCCCCGGCAAACTGATTCGAATCGTCGCAGGCAACGGAGCCCAAGGTTGCCAAGTGATCTGTAAATGGCATGCAGTTTGTTATCTACTGATGTTGAAAATACAGTGTAAAGAGTACAGAAAATGTAAAGCAAAAATGTAAAGCAGAAATGTAAAGCAGAAAAAGAAAATGTACCTCCCAAGCGCGCCAATAGCCTTCGAGCAACTGCCCACTGCCACGGGAAGCTGAGCTTAGGTACCATAGAGATTCGCCAGAGCGGCGCCGCCTAGTCGTAGTGCCGGATCTGCCTGACATCCACCAGTGCACTAAGCAGCAGAGAGGCACAGTGTTCGCCCGGTCGGCGAAAATGGTAGTCCCAAACGGAACATGTGAAAGCACGTGCGTATCTCTCCACAGCCTCCTGAGTCATCGGAGCCTCCTCAGTCAAAGCTGGCTGGACCCTAAACTGGACCTCGAACCAGGAATATCGAACGAAGCCGGACGTGCAAGAGGCGGCACCTCGTTGAGCAGATGGATCTGAGCAGTCGTCCACTCATCCATATCAGTATCAAAGGGGATCGGATCACCCCTACCTCGATGCCTGTGAGCGTCGAGAAATCGTACGGAGTCATCGTCATGTCTCCCATGGCGAAAGGTGGAACGAGTCAGTGGCGTCCACCCCCTCTCTGCTAGAGCAGCAAGGAGAGGCTGCTCGTCGTCAGTCTGGAAAGCCTCTGCAAAATGCGCGAAGTCGGCCTGGTCCACGATCTAGCGAACCGCGTCGGGTAACTCTGCATACCATCCCGAGCGGCAATATTCCCATACCCCCGACGGTATGGGAATCTCCTGTTTCCAAGCAGACAATGGCGAAGAAACGTAAAGTACAGTTTTGAAAAGCATTCAGATTTGGTAGTGACTACAACTGTGATGTGTCCGTATGATTGCATGGTCCGGTGTAGATACAGCATGTGTGCACATTTTCCAGATTCAAACAGATATCGGGTGCTGGTGCGCTCGTAGTGAACTACATGACTGATGTGTCAGTGTATTTGAGTGGTTAGGGCAGGTGCAGTGTGTGTGTACGTGTTCAGATTCAAACAGATATCAGTTGCAAGTGTGTTCACGGTCGATTTACAGTGTACAGTGCCTCAGTGCATTTGGGCTAAGCAGTTAAAGAGCATAATCATTATGGCAGCTAAGTGTTCTACATTGCGGAAAGTAAGTAGAAGGAAGAATGTTTCCTCAGACGGTCGAAGGACTATATGATTAGCCGCGCAAGAGACGCTCTGGAGGCACGCCCCTCTCGAAGCTCCTGAACTGGCGCAGTCCATCAGGAGGGGATGTGAATCGCCGGCAGGTAAGATCACGGTCGAACGGGTAGACGCTCAAGGGGAGGAGCTCGCCCCGGGTCCATCTCGTGGTCCAGGGGAGTCCCGCCCTGTGGAATTATGCGTCGGCTATATCAAAAGCAACGAGGAAACTGGTCGGAAAAGGAAAACAAAGCTAGAATGCGAAGGGTCAACGAAAGTTAACCCCCGGGAGGGTGGAAAATGACCGGAAAAGCAGAATGTGGAAAATGTGGAAAAATCAAGGAAAACTCGAGGGGAACAAACCCAAAAAGAGGAAATAGCAAAGGAAGCACCGAAACGAAGTTTTGATCGGGTGAAAGTGTTCGAAACGCAATAAACTTCGCAAATCAAACGATGGAACGGGCGTAAAACGCGAGAAAAACGACAAAGAAAGGGGAAAATGTCTAGGAGAGGGATGAAGCATTTTCGGCTAGAGAGAATGAGAAAAATAGGTTTTGAAACCCTGTTTTAAAAGACCAAGGGAAAGTCAAAATTGCCCCGAATCAGGCATTTTTGGCCGATCGCCACATTTTGGCCGGTGATGTGTTTTTACGGCCGGTGGATGGCCAGTGGCTTCTCTCTTCCAGCCGGTGAGCCTCCTAACAGCCTTGTTTGCGTCAGATCTGTAGTCTGGGGTCTTCATGCTCAAGTGTTACAAGAAAAGGCATTTCGAAGCTCAACGGCTCCGTTTCAAGCCGCCCCCCCCCGGACCGTGTCTTTTGCGCGTGGCACTCGAATTCGTGCAAGTGTATCCTTTGGTATCTTTTTATCACTTACAAGGTTCGAAAGTTGCCCCACATGGTTACGTTGCAACGCTCTGTCGTGAACGCGCGCTGATTTTGCATCATTTATGTCA
>NW_021026704.1:774166-824953 GCF_004153795.1 Camellia sinensis | reverse complement strand
TTAGTGGGTTTTGAGGGCCCTTTTGCATACTAGAACTCTGTTTTGCATTGAAAAATTCATGCCATGTTTGCTTGGGATAGGTATTGAGTGATGCTCCCTTTTGGTGGCCTTGAATGCCCTTGTTTTGGACTCATTCCTTGGCATGTTTTGACCTTGATCTATGCATGCTTTAGTCCTGTTTTGGAGTCCCTTGGGACTGTTTTAGTTTATTTTGGTCCTTTAAGGTTTGGTTGACATAGCTTTGGTTTGACCCCCTTTATTGGTTTCAAGTGTTGGTCATTGTTGCATGCCTTGCTTGCATGTTTTGTTTGATTTGGCATTATCCTCTATTCATTTTCAGAGCTTAGCATGTTGGTTTAATGCCCATTTATATCACCTTTAAGTATGCTTAGAGTTGCCCCCTTTCATGCTTAGGTGATGGACCTTGACGTGCGCACACTTGCATGCATCATTTGTGTTCTTGTACATCATTTTGGCCTCTGTTTATGGCAAGGTTGAGGTCTGCCATTTATGGTTTAAGTCCACCATTGCATGCTTATCATATGCTTGTTGCTTATTTGGCTCATTACATGTTGTCCCATGCTAGCCTTAAGGTATATTTGTCCATGTTTGCATTATATTTGCATCTCATATGATTAGCACTTTGCATACTTAACATGATAGGTTGCATCACGTTTGACATGTTTTGCATCTTAGCTTCTTGTTGCATTTTTGAGCCATATTTGCACAACATGCATTGCATTGCTTGGTTTAGGGTGTCAAACCTAGCGTGAGGGTGAGAGGTGTTCATACTACAAGTGATGAAACACATCTCAACCCTCGGTCACCGAGGCCCTTGACTTTGGCATGATAGGATCTTGGTCCTCATTTGTGTGTTGCAAGCGTTTTTACATTGAATTGCAACCTTGGCTCCTTAGGCTATCATGCATCAAATGCACAATCGATAGTATGAGGGTCAAGGGCCATACTCCCTTGAGTCCGTTACATGATTGGGAGAGTAGCCATACATACACTTGCTTGAAATTCCATGCCATACACTGTCTGTCCTTGTTGCTGTCAAAAACCAGATTCTGCAGGAATTTTTGGCCGACCGGCAGTATATAGTACCGACCGGCCATTGGTGAATGGCCGATGACTTCATCAGCAACCGATGGATATTTTCAATGGCCGGTGGACATTTCCTCCAGCCGATGGTGTTCCACAGGGTTCAGGCAACCTGTCTCAGGATTTTGGCAGTTTTCAGAGAAGCAGGGCAGTGTAAACAGAGGCAACAGTGGTATGGTACGGGCTTTCGGGGCAAGATAAATCCGAGCATGCATAATTCACGCATCCCGAGGTGGGGGCTGCTGCCATCTTCTCTTTGCATTTAATTTGTTAATTAGATTAGAAATTTTGTAATAATTAATTTAGTATTATTTATTCGGACTGTAATATTTATTTGGACCTCCGAGCGAGGGCAATTGTGTAATAAGGTGCGTGAGTGTGTGTATGTCTTCCAACCCCACGTCTTTCTTCCCTTTATTTTTACCCGCTTATAATGAGTAGACTAGGGCATATTTAAATTAGCATATCTTTATGCCTTAGCATGCGTGCATCCATACATTTTGTCTTACATGCACTAGGCTCGGTACATCACGCTAACTACACTCGTATTTTCAAATTCCAAGTTGAGTAATTTGTTAGTTGCAGCATTTCACATGCCATGTTTAGGATAGCCAAGCCTGTTGGATTGCACTCTTGCATGTGTTGCATAGCCATTTCAAATATGAACTAGGATCATGCATGTGATTACTAACTAGTTTCTGTTTTGGCTTGGAGTACATCTGTAAGTTCTTTTGCTTTAGCATCCTTGCATGCGTGTGAGTGTCGCCATGATAGCATGATTACCAATGAGGCTAGCTGCTTATGTGATATAACTGCTTGAATGTTGTGGGTGAAGGTTGGATTGTCTGAGTTGGAAAAAGCTCATTGAAATCTGTTGTTTCAACCTTACTTGCGAGTAGCAAATTCCAAAACATTTTTTTTCAAAACAAACGGATATGCAATGCTTATTTCCAAATTAGGCGATCTAGTCTATACTTGTTTGCTGCGCGCATAACATAGTAATTTTAGGCTAATAAACGGAATAAGAACACATAACGTTTTCAAAAGCGAGATATCACGGTTAGTAGAGGCGCTCTTCGGATCGGGCGAGAGGGGGTGCTCATAGCTGACCTTCCCCAATCGTACCCAAAGTTCCCGAGCCGAGGCAACTTTTGGTGATGACGGACACGTGGCCTTTGGCACCCAGTCAGGGTTTCCTAAATTCCCCAAAATAAAATATTTAGGTGGTGACTCTGTATCTGGCAAAACAGTCCATGTTTGGCACTTCTTTCAAAAATCTGTTTTCTCAAAACGATTTGCCGGATTTGGACTCTTTGGTCCAGACTTAGAACCGTGACACAAATCGAGTCCGAACTGTAGCGAGGGCCCCACGCGGGCGCGTCTACACATGTCAATGTGAATATTCACATTGTCAATGGGTCAAGCCCGCCCCGGCTCGCGGGCGGGTTTCAGGCCGTCCACGGGCCAATTTTACATTCGTACCAATGTGAATTTTAAAATATGAATGTTCACATCATAAAATTGCTAACCATTCAAAAAATATTTATAAGGATATCAAATTAAATATAAGGGCATAAGTGTCCAAGAAAATAGTGTAAATCAAGAAAAAGGACTTTATGGAATAAAACTATACATACATGGGACTAAATGGGTTAAAAAACTCCTTCATGGACTTCTTGGGTTAAAACACTTCTAAATGGGATTTATCAATAAAAATTCCATTCAAATTTGAGGAGTACTAAATATGAAAAGCATTCAATTAATTTAAATTTAAAATTATAATGATTTATCCAATAATATATAAGTTTTAAATAATGATCTATTCTATGATTTATCTATAGAGAAATTTAGTCTAACATTCCCATCTAACTTTTAATAATAAGAAAGATCCACAATATATTTATTTTTTTGTTACAGTCTAAGGTCTCTCAACATATCCTCTTTCTCTCTCCCTATCTTTCTCCTTAAACACACACTTTCTCTCACTTCCCAAACAATATCTGTGATTCGACCACAATCTGAGGCCACTAGGCCTTCCCTCCCGAAGGAAATGCAAGAAACCAGGCCTTCTCTTTACGTACATATATACCAGGCATCAATGGCTTTGATTTCACTGTTGGAGAAGTACCATGCAATGGCATTGGATTTTTCAATTTACCATGCTGTCTCTTCTTCAGTGTTCGGATCAGACCACATCTTCGTCGCCTCTTCGGCATTCTCTGATGCTCCAACAATAGTGACTTAACTTCGATGAAGCATCTCGGAAGAAGAAGAAGTTTCAAGTGCAATTCAAGCCAAAGTCACTTCTCACCCTTTCTATCCTAAATTGCTCGAAGCTTTCATTGATTGCCAGAAGGTAATTGTGCTACCCACCAAGATATGCAAAGCTGTAGAGGAGAGCTCTCTCTCTCTCTCTCTCTCTATATATATATATATATGAATATTGGTGGTTGTTATTGCTTCCTAGAGAAATTTTCTAGGTTAAACCCAAAGAAATTCTTGCAAAAACCAAAAAATTCTCTCAAAATTCAGAGAAATTCTCTTTTTAGTGAGTTTTTCTCTCTCTCTCTCTATATATATATATATATGTATGTATGTATGTATATTAGTTGTTGTTGTTGTTACTTATTTTGAGTTATCGATTTGTGTATTGCACATCGCGATTGGGAAGACAGAGAAATTTTTTGGTTTGAACTCAAAGAAATTCTTGTGAAAATTAGAGAAATTCTTTAGGAATCCAGAGAAATCTCTTGATTGGAATCTAGAGAATTTCTCTAGCCTTTCGAGAATTTCTCTGAATCGAATTTTTTCTAGATCAATGTTGAGGGACTTTAGACATTATGAAAATATTAAATGTCCTTTATGCTATAAAATCTTAATACTAGGGACCCTAAAAAAAATCCCCTTATCTATATATCTATATACTATTATAATTGTAAAATATTGTCATTTCATTAATGTTGAAAGTTGTAATTCTTTTTTCTCATTTTTTTATTTTGTTTAATTTTTTTGTAAATACGGGTTACAATATGATTGGTCTATAAATTATTTTTATATTCTTAAAATAAAATTTCAAATTTGGATTCTTACTTAAATTATGTTACTATAATTGGAATGAGATCGATATTCATTCCTTAAATTTTGCATCATTTATTAAATTATAAAATTAAATTTCAAACTTAAATTCTTCTTCAAATTATATTACTACAATTAGAATGAGATCAATATTCACATGTGTTATAATATTATTGATCTAAATATAATTTGGTTTAAATGCATATGTTCAAATTATTAATCACTATTATTTTTATTTTTATTTTAAATTTTATAAAAAAAATTATATCCTTCTAAATTATAAGGACTTGAATAATTATATTTTTTAATATTTATATATATATTTTTGACAAAAGAACAAAACATAATTTTTTTAGTACTTACCAAACATGATGGATTTTGTTAGATTTTTTTTTTTATTTTTATTTTTTAATCTCTATTGTGAATTAAAGAAATTAAAATAAAGAATAAGGATATCTTTGGCTCAAATTGTTAAAAAATTACTTTTACTAAAACAAATTAGAAAGAAATGTTAATTTTTTTTTTATTAAAAGTGATTGTTCGTTAAACTTTTTTTATTTAAAAAAAAGAGAGTTATAGGTGATAATTTATTATTCATCTAAAATTATTTCCAAATTAAATGAAAATACCATATTAAATTTTCTGCTTATCTTTTTTTATTCAAATACTTTTATTTTGTAAGAAAGTTGTTTTTATTCTATTTAATATTTTATTGTAATTTTTAAATTAAATTTTTTTTCTAGAAAATCATATATTTAAATTATTTATGCCATTATAAAAGTAAATTTTTTTAATATAAACTTAGTGGCAGTTTGGGAAGTGCCAAATAAGTATATTTTTTTACTTTTTACGAAAATATGTACAGAAAAATAAAGATATGATGTGACCTAAAAAAGATAATTAAATATATTTTTTTATTTTTTACAAAAAAATGTATAGAAAAGTAGGGATATGATGTGACCCCCAAAAAGATAAAAAGATAACAACCCTTTATTTGATAATCTATTTCTAAAAGGTGTATTTTTTAAATATTTTCAATAAAAATTCTACTGGAAATCTTAAATATATTGTTTTTTCTTTTGTTCATTAATATTAAATTTTTAATTAATTTTATTTATTATTTAAAAAATAAATTAACAAATAATTTATATATATAATTTTGTTTTGGTTTCTCAGGTTATTTGGTATTTCTACCCAAGTCTACTCAAATTTAATTTAAATTTTTGCAGAGGTCCTCGTTTAATCAAAAACTATGTTGTTTAATCTTTAAAAACTTTTAAGCTCGACTCAAGTTGTTTGGGTTAAGCTCATCTAAGTTTGCAATTCTAGTAAGGGGTTGAAAGTTACATGATTAATTTTGTGACAAATTAAAAAATAATAAATAAAGTGTGATAAAATTATGGGACTTAAATTGTAAATTTCAATCTTCTTTGTCTTCATAATTGCATACAAAAATTTAATATTTTTATTTTGTATAAAAATATATTATTAATTTTTTTACATGTCGTGCATAGCATGGATTACCACTAGTGTTTTATTAGAAATCAAACAAGACAGACCAAATATTGAAATAAAACATACATTAAAACATAAAATAAAACATAAAATAACTTACAATTGTAAATAAAACATAAAATAACTTACAATTGTGTTAGTAGCAACTGCAAGGATCTTAACTAGGTACAATGGGAAACTGGTAAGGCTCTCAAAACACTCTGGTTTTTCTTACAACTGAAATGGAGAAGAAAATTGAAGAATGCCTGAATGCTTACAATTGATTACAATATAAAGAAATAAAAAGCAAAACAGTGAGCATGTGAATTCTGAAAGCAGCTGGCCGAGCAGGTGAAAAGCAGATGCTGAGAAGCTGGCCGAGCAGGTGAAAAGCAGATGCTGTCGGATGCTTTCGGTGGAGTGATTACACAACTGAGCAGCCTTTAGCAAAAGTTGATTGGTTGAATAGTGACGGTGAACAGTAAAAGTGAACAGTAGTTTTTACTATTCATTACTTTCGGTGGAACATGTGAATTATGAATCAATATAAATACAAATTGGCAGCTTTTCTCAAAAGAGTATTGATTGAAGCTAATTTGTATCTATATGGAATCCAATGTTGATCAGATAAATGGGTCTTGAGCATCTTGAAACTCTGGTCCGGAATATTGATTGGTTGATTCTTCAGAGGAATGGACCTGAGCTGAATCATCTGAATTGTCTGAATCGGTGGATTGGGCTTTAGCTTGATTCAACAATTGATGGGCTAACTGGATCATGTCGGCTTTGGATGATTGGGCTTTACTTTTGGATTTCCCTTTGGGCTGAACAGGAGGTGGAATGGGCTTTGCCTTGACTTTGGATTGTGCTTTGGGCTTGGATTGGGCTGGTTGAGCAGCAACAGCTTTGGACTTTGATTTTGTTGATTTGGGCTTGGAGCCACTAGATGAGGGGCTGCCAAGGTTGACTAGAGGAAGACTGGGCTGGCTGCCTTGAGTGATCATTATGTGAAAAAGTTTTGATATAAAAAATTTGTATACCCCTACTTATCATTTTTCTAATTACAATGTTTAATTTCTTATTACTAATATCATCCTTGTTTTTTAATTTTTATTGAAGCTTTTTCCATTTGAGTCAATTATAAATAAGAATGTGTTGACATACATGAATAGAGGGTCCAAACCCTGTCCCACCATTTAACTGTGTGTTGGCGGATGATAATATTATCATCAATCCCATAATGCCATTTGAATATCCATGGAATCTTGTATTTGGCAATGAATATGAGTAATAAGGGAAATTGCTTCTGGTGAGTAGAAAATGGGTACACAGAGTTGAAATAATGAATTATATTTTTGAGATCATCAGGGAGGATATCTGAAATGGCGCCATAGTGAGACCACCATCTCAGAAACCAAGTTGGTAACTCAGATTTGAATTTTTGATCAAATGAGATGAACCAGGAATGACTAAAAGTTTCATTTTGGTACAAGAAAATCTTGAACCAAGCATCAACGTAATCATGATAATTGTATGGAATAGAATGACCAGGTAGATCTCGAAGCTGGTTAGGATTTCCCCATTCAGCCATGGAAACAATGTTATGAATATAGAGTGAATGGTATAGGACCTTATAGGCATAGGTGTGGTCCTGAATTGGCTTGATTAAAATGGAATGATGGTTGATTAAAATATCCTTGTAATAGGCTAAAGTTTTCTCTGGATGGGAAAGGGTAAAATGGCATCCAGAGCCAAAATGGAATTTAGCAATGTCATTGATGGTTTGATTTCTTGGGTGACTGGGTTCTTTATAGAACAGGTTGGTGACGTGCGAATTGGTATAGTCAGACCGAGATGTTTTAACAGGGTTAACTGGGAATGGAGTAACTGAAATCGATTGGCTAGATACAAAAGGATCAGAGGCCAATGCAGATGAATAATCAGGGCGTTGAATAGTACCAAGGGTTTGGTAACGGTTAATGAGGTCAAGTGAATAAGAGGGGGTAACTGACTCCAAAGGAGGAGGGACAATGAGTTGATTTGGTTTATGGGAAGAGGAGGCCAAAGCCTTTGAAGGAGGCCTTGGTCGAGACATCTGTGAAATAATATCAGTGATTAGCAACCAGAAAGAAGATCTAGATAATCTTGATGATGATGTAAACAATTGTAGTTGTGAGCAAGTAAATTGCGGCGAGCTTGAATCTGTTGGTAATTGATATACTGGGCTCTTTTGGTAGTGGGTCTGGCTGATTTGAGGCGGTGAATGCGATGGGTAAGTTAAAGGTTGACAAGTTTTCCTAAGGTCTTTGTAAAACTCAGCAATGTAATTGAGGGAACCTAAGAACCTTTGTAATTGAGTTTTATCGAGGATTTCATCAGGGAATTTCGAAGCAAATTCAATGGAGCGACTAATAGGTAGGATAGTATTATGATGAATATCATATCCTAAAAATCTGACTTTAGTTTGAAATAATTTAATTTTAGGAGCAGAAATAACAAGACCATGACTTTTAATTGTGTAAAAGAATGCAGTTAAATGTTTCCAATGTTCACTAATTGATTTCGAGAAGATTAATATGTCATCAATGTAGACAATGGAAAAATGACTAAATGGGTTAAATATGTCATTCATGATATGTTGGAATTCACTAGGGGCATTTTTTAAACCAAATGGCATGACATTCCATTCATATTGACCAAAGGGTGTATTGAATGCAGTTTTATACCTATCTTTAGGGTGAATTTGAATTTGCCAAAAACCACTTTTTAAATCAAATTTACTGAAAACAACAGCTTGACTAAGTCGTTTAATTAAATCTTTTTTATTAGGAATAGGATACCGAATCCATTCTAAAACAGAATTTAATGGTTTGTAATTAATAACAAGTCGAGGAACACCTCGTTCTAATTCAGCATTTTTATTAACATAAAAAGCAGGACAGGACCAAGGTGATTTACTTGGACGAATTAGAAAAATATTTGTTATACTAGGGACCACTAAAAAAATCCCCTTTATCTATATATCTATATAACTTTATAATTGTAAGATATTGTATCTCATTATGTTGAAAGTGTAATCTTTTTTCTCATTTTTTTTTATTTTGTTTAATTTTTTTGTAAAAATACGTGTTACAATATAGACTGTGCGTCGATATTGGTTAATTGTTATATCTTCTAAAAATAGAAATTTTCCAAATTTGGATTCTTTACTTAAATTATGTTTTACTATAATTGGAAATGAGAATCGAATTCATTCCTTAAATTTGCATCATTTATTAAATTATATACAATTTAATTTAAATTAAATTCTTCTTCTTCTAAATTATATTACTAATTTAGAATTGAGTCAATATTACATGTGTGATATATTATTATTCGTGAAATATATTGTTTAAATGGACATTGCGTAACAGTGTTAAATTATAGCTAATTATAATGTGTCAATTATTAATCCTTTATTTATTATTTTTAAAATTTTATAAAAAAAATTTATATCTTCTAATATAAGGACTATTGAATAATTATATTTTAATATTTATATTATTTTGACAAAAGAACAAAAACATAATTTTTTAGTACTTACCAAACATGATGGATTTTGTTAGATTTTTTTTTTTTTTTTTAATCTCTATTGTGAATTAAAGAAATTAAAATAAAGAATAAGGATATCTTTGGCTCAAATTGTTAAAAATTACTTTTACTAAAACAAATTAGAAAGAAATGTTGATTTTTTTTTTAAAAGTGATTGTTCGTTACTTTTTTTATTAAAAAAAAAAAGAGAGTTATAGGTGATATTTATTATTCATCTAAAATTATTTCCAGATTAAATGAAAATACCATATTAAATTTCTGCTTATCTTTTTTTATTCAATACTTTTATTTTGTAAGAAAGTTGTTTTTATTCTATTTAATATTTTATTGTAATTTTAAATTAAATTTTTTTTCTAGAAATCATATATTTAAATTATTTATGCCATTATAAAAGTAAATTTTTTTAATATAAACTTAGTGGCAGTTTGGGAAGTGCCAAATAAGTATATTTTTTACTTTTTACGAAAATATGTACAGAAAAATAAAGATGTGATGTGACTAAAAAAGATAATTAAATATATTTTTATTTTTACAAAAAAATGTATAGAAAAGTAGGGATATGATGTGTCCCCCAAAAAGATAAAGATAAACCCTTATTTGATAATATATTTCTAAAAGGTTGTATTTTTTAAATTTTTCAATAAAAATTCTACTGGAAATCTTAAATATATTGTTTTCTTTTGTTCATTATATTTAAATTTTTAATTAATTTTATTTATTATTTAAAATAAAATTAACAAATAATTTATATATTATAATTTGTTTTGGTTTCTCAGGTTATTGGTATTTCTACCAAGTCTACTCAAATTTAATTGAATTTTTGCAGAGGGTCCTCGTTTAACTCAAAAACTTATGTTGTTTAATCTTTAAAAACTTTTAAGCTCGACTCAAGTTGTTTGGGTTAAGCCTCATAAGTTTGTCAATTCTAGTAAGGGGTTGAAAGTTACATGATTAATTTTGTGACAAATTAAAAAATAATAAATAAAGTGTGATAATTATGGGACTTAAATTGTAAATTTCAATCTTCTTTGTCTTCATAATTGCATACAAAAATTTAATATTTTTATTTGTATAAAAATATTATTTAATTTTTACATGTCGTGCATAGCATGGATTACCACTAGTGTTTTATTAGAATAAACAAGACAGACCAAATATTGAATAAAACATACATTAAAACATAAAATAAATAAAACAAATAAAATAATTACAAATTGTAAATAACATAAAATAACTTACAATTGTGTTAGTAGCAACTGCAAGGATCTTAACTAGGTACAATGGAAACTGGTAAGGGCTCTCAAAAACACTCTGGTTTTCTTACAACTGAAATGGAGAAGAAAATTGAAGAATGCCTGAATGCTTACAATTGATTACAATATAAAGAAATAAAAAGCAAAACAGTGAGCATGTGAATTCTGAAAGCAGCTGGCCGAGCAGGTGAAAGCAGATGCTGAGAGCTGGCCGAGCAGGTGAAAAGCAGATGCTGTCGGATGCTTTCGGTGGAGTGACCACAACTGAGCAGCCTTTAGCAAAAGTTGATTGGTTGAATACGTGAACAGGTGATGTCTTCCAATCCCCATTTCTTTCTTCCCTTTTATTTACTAGCTTTCAATGGTTAGTCTGGGGCATATTTAAATTAGCATACCTTATGCTATGCATGCGTGCATCCATGCATTTGTCTCGCACGCACCGGGCTCGGTATATCATGCTAACTGCACTCGTATTTCAATTCCAAGTTGAGTATTTGTTAGTTGCAGCATTTCACATGCCATGTTTAGGATAGCCGAGCCTGTTTGGATTGCATCTTTGCATGTGTTGCATTAGCCATTTCAAATATGAACTAGGATCATGCATGTGATTACTAACTAGTTTCTGTTTTGGCTTGGAGTACTCTGTAAGTTCTTTTGCTTTAGCATCCTTGCATGCGTGTGAGTGTCGCCATGATAGCATGATTACCATGAGGCTAGCTGCTTATGTGATATAACTGCTTGAATGCCTGTGGGTGAAGGTTGGATTGTCTGAGTTGGAATAGCTCATTGAAATCCGTGTTTCAGCCTACTTGCGAGTAGCAAATTCCAAAACATTTTTTTTCAAAACAAACGGATATGCAATGCTTATTTCCAAATTAGGCGATCTAGTCTATACTTGTTTGCTGCACGCATAGCATAGTAATTCTAGGCTAATAAACGGAATAAGAACACATAACGTTTTCAAAAGCGAATATCACGGTTAGTAGAGGCCGGTCTTCGGATCGGGCGAGAGGGGGTGCTCATAGCTGACCTTCCCCAATCGTACCCAAGTTCCCGAGCCGAGGCAACTTTGGTGATGACGGACACGTGGCCTTTGGCACCAAGTCAGGGTTTCCTAAATTCCCCCAAAATAAAATATTTAGGTGGCGACTCTGTATCTGGCAAAGCAGTCCATGTTTGACACTTCTTTCAAAAATCTGTTTTCTCAAAACGATTTGCCGGATTTGGACTCTTTGGTCCAGACTTAGAACCGTGACACAAATCAAGTCCGAACTGTAACGAGGGCCCCACGCGGGCGCGTCTACACATGTCAATGTGAATATTCACATTGTCAATGGGTCGAGCCCGCTCCGGCTCACGGGCGGGTTTCAGGCCGCCCACGGGCCAATTTTACATTCGTACCAATGTGAATTTTAAAATATGAATGTTCACATCATAAAATTGCTAACCATTCAAAAAATATTTATAAGGATATCAAATTAAATATAAGGGCATAAGTGTCCAAGAAAATAGTGTAAATCAAGAAAAAGGACTTTATGGAATAAAACTATACATACATGGGACTAAATGGGTTAAAAAACTCCTTCATGGACTTCTTGGGTTAAAACACTTCTAAATGGGATTTATCAATAAAAATTCCATTCAAATTTGAGGAGTACTAAATATGAAAAGCATTCAATTAATTTAAATTTAAAATTATAATGATTTATCCAATAATATATAAGTTTTAAATAATGATCTATTCTATGATTTATCTATAGAGAAATTTAGTCTAACATTCCCATCTAACTTTTAATAATAAGAAAGATCCACCATATATTTATTTTTTTGTTACAGTCTAAGGTCTCTCAACATATCCTCTTTCTCTCTCCCTATCTTTCTCCTTAAACACACACTTTCTCTCACTTCCCAGACAATATCTGTGATTCGACCACAATCTGAGGCCACTAGGCCTTCCCTCCCGAAGGAAATGCAAGAAACCAGGCCTTCTCTTTACGTACATATATACCAGGCATCAATGGCTTTGATTTCACTGTTGGAGAAGTACCATGCAATGGCATTGGATTTTTCAATTTACCATGCTGTCTCTTCTTCAGTGTTCGGATCAGACCACATCTTCGTCGCCTCTTCGGCATTCTCTGATGCTCCAACAATAGTGACTTAACTTCGATGAAGCATCTCGGAAGAAGAAGAAGTTTCAAGTGCAATTCAAGCCAAAGTCACTTCTCACCCTTTCTATCCTAAATTGCTCGAAGCTTTCATTGATTGCCAGAAGGTAATTGTGCTACCCACCAAGATATGCAAAGCTGTAGAGGAGAGCTCTCTCTCTCTCTCTCTCTCTATATATATATATATATGAATATTGGTGGTTGTTATTGCTTCCTAGAGAAATTTTCTAGGTTAAACCCAAAGAAATTCTTGCAAAAACCAAAAAATTCTCTCAAAATTCAGAGAAATTCTCTTTTTAGTGAGTTTTTCTCTCTCTCTCTCTATATATATATATATATGTATGTATGTATGTATATTAGTTGTTGTTGTTGTTACTTATTTTGAGTTATCGATTTGTGTATTGCACATCGCGATTGGGAAGACAGAGAAATTTTTTGGTTTGAACTCAAAGAAATTCTTGTGAAAATTAGAGAAATTCTTTAGGAATCCAGAGAAATCTCTTGATTGGAATCTAGAGAATTTCTCTAGCCTTTCGAGAATTTCTCTGAATCGAATTTTTTCTAGATCAATGTTGAGGGACTTTAGACATTATGAAAATATTAAATGTCCTTTATGCTATAAAATCTTAATACTAGGGACCCTAAAAAAAATCCCCTTATCTATATATCTATATACTATTATAATTGTAAAATATTGTCATTTCATTAATGTTGAAAGTTGTAATTCTTTTTTCTCATTTTTTTATTTTGTTTAATTTTTTTGTAAATACGTGTTACAATATGATTGGTCTATAAATTAATTTTATATTCTTAAAATAAAATTTCAAATTTGGATTCTTACTTAAATTATGTTACTATAATTGGAATGAGATCGATATTCATTCCTTAAATTTTGCATCATTTATTAAATTATAAAATTAAATTTCAAAATTAAATTCTTCTTCAAATTATATTACTACAATTAGAATGAGATCAATATTCACATGTGTTATAATATTATTCATCTAAATATAATTTGGTTTAAATGCATTTTTTCAAATTATTAATCACTATTATTTTTTTTCTTTTACATTTTATAAAAAAAAAATTATATCCTTCTTAACTATAAGGACTTAAATAATAATATTTTTTAATATAATTTTTTTTAACAAAAGAACAAAATATAACTTTTTAAGTACTTACCAAACATGGTGGATTTTTTTAGATTTTTTTTTATCGCAATTGTCAATTAAAAAATTAAAATAAAGAATGAAGATATCTTTGGCTCAAATTATTAAAAAGTTACTTTTGCTAAAATAAATTAGAAAGAAATCCTACATGCAGGAAATAATTAGAAAATACACCGAAATATCAGGTCGCGGAAACAAACATGCAGCTCTTGCAAGTGCACTGGGCTCTTTGACATGGGAAAAGCCCTTATATTCTGAATTCCAACAATTGGCTAGGTATATAATTTTCATTTATCTGTTGATGTGTGTCTACATGTTTATGTTAACAATTTTTTGTATATCTCCCAGTGGAAGGGATTCCAAAGTCAATAATCCAAAATTTCGTTACTTTGTTGTGGTTTTGTTCTGTCACTGGATTAGTTGCGTAAATTTAGTTTGGAACTTTATATTAGCAGGATTAATTATGACATCAGTCATTCTACAACTGTTACTGTTTAAACCAATCCAAGCCTTAAGTCCCATCAAATGGGGACAACTGTTACTGTTTGATTTATGTATTTTCAGGGAAAGTGAATATGCTGCCTGGACTCTTGTCAATGGTTATGCAGTTAATCATGTCACTATATCCACGCATCATCTGAAATCTCAATTGGGGAATATCAAAAGCCTCAACCAATTTATTGAGGAGAGTGGGTTCAAGTTGAGCTCTGAAGGAGGTGTTCTAAAGGGTTTGTGATAAATAACTTCTTACTTGCCTCCAACTTATTTTGTTGCTATTCAATCTTGATACAAAATTATACTTTATATATATATATATATATATATATATGTCTCTATTTTTTAATTTAAAAATGAACAGATAGATATATCTGTCTCCCACTTTTCAACCCAATTTTATGATTTCTAAGTACAAAATTAGACATATATGTTCCCATTTTAATCTAAAAGCGTACAAATCTCATTTTTTATAGATATAAATGTTTGTCTTTATTTTTTTTTTCTTTTTAAAGCTTTATAGTCAACATAAATCTTGTTTAAAAAATCTCAAAAAAATAAATTTAAAAATATCAATTTTATTAAAAATGAATTTGTAGAAATTAAATTGTGAGATTTTAAAGTTTTCAAATACAAAACAATCACAAGGGCAAAGTTGTCCAATACATAATGCATATTCTTTTGACCTTAAAATCCAAAAATTGGACCTTTGACCTAAGTATTTCAAGTTTTGTTTTATTTGTTTTTGTTTTGTTATTTTGTAAATAGGCAAAACTAACTCTTTAGTAAGATTTTAATGGGGCACTTTTGTCCATTGAGTTCGGCAAGAGCTAGATTCTGTTTAGTTTTGGAGTTTTAAAGATAGATTTTAAAATTTTAATTTGAATTTTTAAATTTTTAAATTTTTAGTAAATTTTTAAATATTTTAATCAATTTTTAACTTTTTAAATTAACCTAATCTAGATATGCTTAAAAGTATAAAAAAAAAATGTAAAAAAATTCACTAAATATAAAAAAAAAATACAAAAATTCATGCTTTTTTGTATTTTTTGTATTTATTGAATTGTTTTTTAGATTTTTTTAAAAAATCTTTTTAGTACATTTAGATTAGGTGCATATATATATATATATATATATTTTTGACTAAGATACAAAAAAGATGAACTAAAAACAAATACAAAAATTATTTTTAAAAACTCAAAATCAAATAGTGTGAATGTTTTTTGCATTTTATACGAAGGGGAAAAAAAAAAAAAAAACCGAATCATGGTCATACTAAGGATGAACATGGTTCGATTTTGAAGTAAATTAAAATTAAATCACTACTTATAGTTTCATAGAATTAAATCAAGCCATAAAAATCTAATAAGTAAACCAAACTGAACCAAAAAATCTTGGTTTGATTTGGTTCGAAATCACGATTTTTATAAACTTTATCATTATTCACAATTTGCTCCAAGTTCAAACAATATATCATTATTTTTATAAACAAAATTATTTAAATGATTGTTTAGAACTATTATATGCAAAAACCTTTAAGCAAACTAGAAACAGTAATGTGATAAAGAAAAAAGAAAGAAAAAGAAAAAAAGCTTGAAACAGTAATGAGTTAACAAATCATATATATATATATATAGATTTGGCTTGTTTTCAGTTAAAAGTTAAACTGGATCAGACAGTTGAGTTTTTTGACTAATAAGAATCAGAAAACTCTTACTGATAAGAGTTTATGAAAATATGGCCTAGTTGAATTTTTTCAAGTACTCTTATCAATCAGAGTTTTCAGTTTAATTATTCTTACCGGTCAAAAATCTCAATTGTTTGGTCCAGTTCAATTTTCAACCGGAGACAAACCAATCCCTATATATATATATATATAAACAACCTAGTTCTATTTCAAATCGAAACCGTAACTATAAAATCACAGATAGAATTATGAAGTACAATTGATTTTAAAAATCAAAATTAAACTATATATTAAGAAAATTAAATCAAATTATACAATTTAATCCGTATCAGAGTGGTTTATGATTTTCTTTTCAACCTATGTCTTGCATATTCCATTTGGCAAGTTGGGTTAGAACTAAAATAACTCAAAACATCCAATCACATCACTCTTTCTATTTTATAAATATTTTTTTATAAAAAATTTAAAAAATAATTAAAATAACCTATTTCGAAATGCCAAAATAATAACCGAGAGGTGGGCAGATAAAAGGGATTCGTCCCCTACCATGGGTCATTCGCTCTCTTTTTTATTTTTTTACTTGAATATTGTCATGTGCCCCGAAAGTCCAAATGATCAACTTTTTATTCATTGCATGTCTTTTTGTTATTATTATTATTATTATTTTTATATTAATTGCATATCTGACTTTATTTACTAGTAAGTGGGTCACAAAATCATTTATAAAAAGAAAAAAAAAAACTGGAAGTGTTTCTTCCCCAAGCAAGGTTCAATGAACCTTTTCGCTTTTCTTATCTAATATTCAATGTACTCGACTTGTCATAATAGTAATGACTTTGCTCAAAAAAAACAACAATGTTAAAGGTTTACATTTTGTGTTTATAAATATATCTATAATGATATGGTAAAAGTGATAAATTCAATATCATTAACTATTTAACCAATCAAAAATTGATACTTGTCAGATTACATCATTGTGGATTGAATTGTGAAAAATTTATAAGGGTCTTAAATATTGTTTCAATAACAATTAGACAAATATCTGAAAAGAAGTCCGTCCACATTTCCTTTATGCTTGAAAAGGCCACTTAACAATACCAAAATGGATCTCGGAAGATGTTAGTTTATTAGTAAAATTAAATTATAATTAAAGGGTCATCTATTTCATTAGTTTAAATCTCTGATTTTTCCCTCACTATATCATAAGGTGTAGTTATAAGAAACTACACCCAAAGTCTTAATATATATTTTGCCTTACACAAAATTATTACATTATATTATAATATTAGGTCTCGAAAATGTGTCTTACAACATAAGTTAAGATAATTTAAAGAGATCAGATGTTATGAATTATTCTTGCGGCATGTCTGGGCTCGACAACCAAATTCCCCACGCATGTCATTATGCTTATGATTTCTCTCAAGTTGGTCATCTCAATTTAAAAGAATGTCTGAGTTTGGTAAGCCTATTTTGAATTAATTTCGATAATCTGAACCGTTCATTTTTAGAACTTGACGAGTAAAATATTCATATAAAAAATTAAGATGATTGAATATCGATAGCTATATATTTGAATCAAATTTGTATTACAAAAAATAGATGACTATTCTTGAAATTATATTTGTCATCCATTTTTTTAAAGCAAATATGATTAAAACATATTGCTACCATATCCATCCATCTTGATTTTTTACATGAATATTCTACTCAATAATTTTTAAAAAATAAACTGTTCGAGTTATTAAAATCAGTCCCAAAATAGATTTACTAAATTTAAACACTCTCAAATTGAAATGATAATATAAGAGAAGTCAAACCCTATCATTATAACCAATTAAGAACATTCCTTACAACAATTTTTAAATGGTGAATTTTTGCCAATTATTTCAAAAAAAAAATATGATAATAAAATCACTAAAAAAAATAAAACAAACAAACATCAAATTTTCATTTTTCTCAGCTAAACTAACAATGACGAACCATTTTCTTTCTTTCGTCATTCAAAGAGATTTTATGAGAAATGAAAAAAGAATAAAAAAAAATAGAAAGAAAAAGAGAAATAATTGGTAAAATTCAGATTCCAAACTATATTTGGCTTAATTGAAATTGGATAAAAATCCTCAATCTCACCTTTTCTTGGCACTTCTCTCTTCACTCTTAAGAAAACTAGTGTTTTGAGAGCAATTCAAATATTGTTTTTGGACTGAATTTACTGAAACAATCCTCTGTGTTTTGAACCAAATTGAGCAATCATCTCTTTTTTGAGCCCAACATACTTTTCCCTCCGCTTTTCCTGTTTCTTTTCTCATAGACATGAAGGAAATAAAGTTCTAGAAGATACCTCATTTTTTAACTCATTTCTCTCTTACTTTCTTTTCTCTTGTATTTTCTATTATTACCAAACAAAAAGTAAAATTATATTTCCATTTCTTTTTTCTTTTTCATTTCTCTCATCAAATCATCCAACCAAACGCAACCTTAGTGAATACATGAAAGGTCCTTCGCGTACAAGGCTCCAACTAGTTTCATTGGTGAAGTCTCCTGTATCCATACCCAAAACAAAAAATCAAATCATCCATTTACCTAGACTACAAGATCATGGCTCATGGGAAGGAAGGGTTGCTCACTATTGTGTAACTCGCATCACCAATTGATTTTTTTTAATTAAATAAAATAAAATGAAAGGTCCTTTGTGTTTACTTGGAATTGTTTGCAAGATATTTACCCTAATTTTGGCAATAAATAGCCAAAAGACATAACTAACCAAGAGAGTTATTGAGACAAGATAATTCTTAAAAAAGAATATTTGCTTTTCTAGCATGTACAAGGGGGTTACCACTTAATATGACACATGCCATCGCACCAGGTCACGGCCTCTATTTTATCATTTTCATGCATCACCTAAGAATGAAACAAGCATAAGAACAGCACCAATGCAAAGGCACGCTTGCATCTACTTTTCCACTATATACACAACCCTGAGGTTGTGAACAATTTCTGAGGGTATGCAACATGAAGAGGTATCGCACACACCCAAGCAGTGAGTATATCTTTCTAAGCTGATTTCTATCACAATAATGCATATATATATATATAACATGCTGCTAATTGAACATAAAATCACTTGAGGCGGCAATATTTCTGGAGAAAGTTTATACATGGAAATGTGGATAGAAATCTCCGGCAAGCGCATAACAGCAGCTTCTTGGGTTGCACGAAAAATCAATGTTCTCAAAGCAATGTGAACAGATATGTACAAGAGAGGTCCTACAGGATATCACAACATAGCAAGAATTAGGATTTTCAAAACCTAGAAAACAGTCTGCATGCGTGCATGAGATTACGCATATGCACACCCTAGAACCATATAATGACTTAAAGAGCGAGCTTAGATTCACTCTGTTATACATACACCTAATATTTCATGTACTAAGTTCCTATTGGAAAACAAATATTTAAAAAATAATAAAAAAATAAAAAAGTTTTAAAAAGTGTTTTATTTGGGAGGCCATTCTAGGATCCAAGTCTTTCCACTCTTTGGCAGAAAGCAGAAAATATTAGGAATCAATCTAAAAGAGTATTAATATTTAATTGTCAAAAACTGCAGTTTTTGAGATAGACGCACCTGAGATTATCAGAGCAGAATTTCTTGCCAAAAATGGATCATCAAAAGAATGAAGTATATATACATAACAAAAACTTCCCAGGTCTCTTACGGCTTCTTGTAACTACATGTCTGCACGAGCTGGTTGAGGTGTTAGAGGTTTAATCAAAGGCCTTAAAGATTCCATGATACTGGCAAAGGAAGGTCGTTTCCAGGGCTCACTGCAGTGCAACAAAAGCTTTATCAATAGAAAGCCAAAAATAGTATTGAAGGGTACAACAAGCCACAGAACTTATAAGGCTAATTAACAAAATGAGAATGTGAGCTCACTTGGCCCAGCAAGCTTTAATTATGGAAGCTATTAGAGGATTTATATCACGTGGAATCTCAAGCCTGTTGCCCTTGAAACCAACTGCTGCTACAACCTACAAGAAAGACATGATTCAATTTTTGGTAATGGAAATCAATAAGAAAGAAGAACAGAAAAACAATAAGAAAAAATGGTCAAGGCAACAAATTGAAGGTAATGGAAATCAATAAAGCTCCAAACAATGGTCACCAACCACTTAGAACACAAATCCACACTTGTTCAAACTATATTTCCTTTTGAGGACCTCAAGGTAATGTTTGGTGCTATATACACCAAAGTTAAAAAACATTTTTTGCAAGTGTGGGTGGAGGGAACTTCAATCTAGGTTTTCATGTCCATCTTTCGAGTGAATTAAGGGAAAAGAAAAAATGCAATGCAATCTAGGTTTTCATGTCCAATTCAGGTTAATGTTGCCAAGGAATTCCTTTTTCCTACAAGTTGTTTATCTATGTCCTTTAACATTTATTTACTATTTCAATCTCATTATTGCATTTATAAATATAGCTAAAACACATTTTCCTGATCACCAGTTCCAAAGTTCCAAAAGCCCCCTATGCCCAACCCTAACATAGACGTGTAAATATATCAAGATGTCGACCAAAATACCAAATCTCGGTTAACTCTGCTTTCCATTATTTCGCAAACAATATAAAACTACATTATACAAACCTGTGATGCATTTAAATTACTCCAAGGTTGTTGCAACGTCATAAGTTCCCACAATATCACACCAAAGCTGTATACATCCGACTTTTCATTTGATGGTTCATCACGGAGAACTTCTGGTGCCATCCATTCAGGCTATTACAATAAAGCAAAGAAAATTTTATTTTGTGATAGAAGCAACTCAGACCATCTGAAGATAAGGAGTTGTAGTAATGAGGTGATTGAATTGGGCAGAACTTACAGTTCCTGCTGCTGACTTTGATGAAAGAAATGTGTTTGCTTTTAAACGGGAAAGACCAAAATCACAGACCTGATTGAACAAAAGGACAAGAAATTAGTATATATGCTAAAGCCTCAAAAATAATAGGGACAGAACTTAAAAATGGAATACATATACACAGCTGTAATGGTCACAAAATATATATAGTACTTTCCACCGAAATATGTAAACTAAAATGAATATTAAACATATTAAAAATTAATACCATTGCTAACTGGAAGTGTGAATCAAAACAAGTAATATTTAATACAATTATGGCCAGTACTCCTGGGTTATCACTAGCACAGGATAAAACAGATCTTCACCCAAAGATGTTGAGCAAGTATACTGCAAAATCCATTGAAGATAAATTCATATTTTCGCAGTAATACTGAAAATTCTGGTCTCATTAACTTCACACAAAAGTAGAAGAAAGCGTATTGGCTAGAGTCACACGGCAAGATTCGCATATCTTGGCAATCACCAATATACCAATGTCTGCAGAGGCAGGAAAAGGAAAGTCTACTCAACTCAACAAATCCTTGTTCCCAACCACTTGGGGTCTGCTACATGAATACTGCTTTTCCATTTCATTCAATCAAGGGGCCAGACAATGCTTGACCACTTAACCAAAAAACCCACTGCTTTTATTACTCACCATAAATAAGGTCCTGAGGTAACATCTAGATGTAAATTAAATGGTGGAATACCAAAAATGCACTCGTAGCCGTAATAGTGCCCCTATCCTAAACCTGATAAGAGGCCACCCCAATACCAGACTGGCAGAGTGTAGATAGCAAGTATATCATTGAAGAGGGAAAGTAGCACTGAAGATGACACACTGTTCCGGCTTCCCCTCACAGTCCACAAACTGAATGAAATTCAACAGTAACCTCAACACATTAACTGGGAATCTGCGGCTGCCTAACCGAAGAGCAACAAAACAGAACATGAAAAGACAAACTACACTACTGCATAATCTCGTACAACTTTCTTTACCACTAAAATCACTCTAATCTAGCCATGAAGGTGCACAATCCATAAGTATAACCATTCCCATGGAATATTCCCACAATGTATCAGTAATGCGTTTCACAATGTAATATTGGAAACCCAAAAGGCAAAACAATCTAACAAAAACTTTTCCACATACTTCAAAATGGTTAAATCCTTCTCCCTGCCCACTTTTGCCCAAGGCGTCACGCACTTGATGGCATCTTTCAGATGTCAGGAATATTTTTTAAAGAAATTCTTTCAAAAAAATTAAAAGAAGAAATTTTGTAAGATTTGACGTCATTTGGGGTCACTAAGAATATTTCCGCAATTAGACAAAAGATAATTTGTCTTTTAATATTCAATGGTGTGCAACTTTAACACCTAAAATCCTTCCGTAAAATCCACAAAATCCACTGTTAACATTTAACAGGTGGAGAAATAAAAAAGTTAATCTGCAGCATGTCGACTCTCAGATCCAAGATGGTCAACAAAACAGGCGTTATTCAACACAGCATGGCCAATATGAGACTACACAAAGAAACAATGCTTGAAACTAAACATAGTGCTTATTCAGCTTCCATCCGTGGGATGAACATAGGGATGGTCCCCTAAATATATACATAGAAAGAAAAAAAAAAATTTAATTAAGGTCAAATAAAGTATAACCATAGTACACAAATAAGAACAACCTAAGACCTGCTTTGAATTCATTTTCAAGTTAGAAAATGTCAAGGTCACATAGGCTTATGTCATTGTCAACCAAAATTTCAATTGAGTGCTAAACAAATTGAAATCGCACCATAACACAATTCATCTGGAGAGGTAACACATCATCAAGTACACCTGGAATTAATCTGCTATAAATCCTTATTCTCACCTTCACTGTATATTTTCTGTCAACCAGAAGATTTGGAGACTTCAAATCTCGATGAACAATGGGAGGATTGCAGTTATGAAGATAATTCATTCCCTTTGCCTACAGAGAGGAAAATGATAAGTGGTTAAGCCAAAATATGAATATACAGATGCCCATTAGAAAAGATGAAAAGAAGAATTACAATGCTGAAGGCATTTATCATTTTGATGAGACAGCAAAATATACATAAGAGAAAATACAATATATTACGGGTGTCAGCATGCATGTTGCACACAACAAACACAAAGCTTTCAAAGTGGTTAAGCCAAAATATGATATGAATATACAGATGCCCATTAGAAAAGATGAAAAGAAGAATTACAATGCTGAAGGCATTTATCATTTTGATGAGACAGCAAAATATACATAAGAGAAAATACAATATATTACGGGTGTCAGCATGCATGTTGCACACAACAAACACAAAGCTTTCAATATTCAAATACATACCACGTCATAAGCCATACTCAACCTGCGCCTCTCATCCAATGATTCTCTTGCACCAGGGTTATGCAAAAGTCTATATAAACTGCCTCTGCAGTTCAAAGCCAAAACTATGGTTCGTTAATTACTCAAAACAATACAGTCAATAATAATGGATGATGACAAGGGAATTACAAAATACAATGCAAAACCTTGATAGATATTCTGTGACTATAGACAAGTTAGGGGGCTGAGTAACAGCACACATAAAAAGAACAATATTTGGGTGCCGCATGCGCTTCATAATTGACACCTGCAAGCATAAGCAATGAAGTTAGAAAGTAGCAATTCCTGTACATAAAAAATAATAAAACATCATTAAGCTCGCTCTCAATTTTTGAGCTCAGTTTGTCCAGAAAGTTGTCAACACTTACTTACCTCCCTCAAAAATTCCTTCAATCGCTCCGGATGAGAGTCTTGATCCATGAGAATCTTCACAGCAACATCCTGAAAGTTACAACTTTTGTATGATTATACAATATAAGAGAATGATGCCACCGAAATAAAATAATACCTAAGATATGACTGAACTGTGAACTTAACAAAAAATTTAAGTCAAAATATTAATCTAAGGGAATCTAAATGAAGAGTGTAGGTCTAAGTTGCACAAACATGCAACATGCGACACGCCAAATGTCAACTTTCAAAAAAATGTAAGACAAGATGCTTGGGGCACATCATGTTTTTACAAATTTATTATATATCATATATATGAATAATTTATTCAAATATAATGAAAAATATGTAACATAACACTAATTAGATTTAAAAGTTATACATTTCATAACTTAAACATCAATATATCATGCACGTAACAATTACATTTAGAGCATGCAAGACAATGATAGAACATTATAATACACAATGTATTCATCTTATAAACGCTTCAAAACATATTTAGAATGCATAAGTTGTGTTCTGGAGAAGGGATTCAACACATAGAACAATGAAGAGTTCAAGAAGTATCATCAAAGTCTCCGTGAAGTGCCAATAAAGTGTGATATTCTGAATTTGATTTTTCAATCAAGACACATTGAAAAAGTGTTGGACATGCTTCCTCCGCTGAAATGTTTGTGCTTCTTAGGTGTAGGTATTTGTGCCCTACCTGGCTAGAACACCTATACCCAAGAGGGGCATGAACCTTGCCTTGGTGACCTTACCTCAACAACTCACTTAGTGATCACCATCACCGCTTTGCGACTATCCTTTTAGCACCGTGCGCCTCGCCTCGCCCACTTAGCAATCACCTCGCCATGTCAAGGCTAAAATTTCGAAATGGCACCTTGACGTTGTATAGCCTACCTAAATGGGAAGCAGGGCTTGGGAACCCCTATGGGTCGATTCCTCCATCACGAGGATGCCCGAGCAACCCATGATCTCACGAAAAATCACCACGAAAGGAACTTGTGGATTGGTGGCTAGAGTTGAGGGATCATTAAAGTTGCCCAACTCATCCCCTCAAGGTGATCCCACTTTTACCAATCTTAGAATGAGGAAGAAGACTTCGCACAAAGATTAAGATTAACCAGGTCATGCAATGCCTCGGGAAGTGTATCATACCTATCCATTGTGGCGTCTAGTAAGGTGTGTCACACTTACTCAGCACAACCTACAAGAGTGAACTGGCCCCTATAGTCTAACTCTTGTATAATAAAAGGTCTTCTCGTCCATATGCAACAAGCAAGCTCATCCTTCAGATCGATTGTCTTACTAAACAGATTATCAGAACTATTCATGAACATCACAACAAATACGAACTCATCTTCTTTCTTTTTTGATTACCTTCCTCACAAAGCCCCTCCATACATGAGGCTCCCTCATTGCCAGAGTCTCCTCATGCTCTAAGGTTGTCTAAACTTTCTCCCTCTCCACCTCGTATGGTCTTGCGCCATCTTAGTGTCTGCCATCTTCCTAAAAAGCTATAACCAACCGCCTGACTGGCTATAAACCACAAAGAGCAATAATAAGGAAGAGTTCTCAAAACACTAAAATGAATTCTCAACGGATCTTGGACAAGCAAGCCCGGGAATCTTGTTCAATGCACACAAAAATTCAAATGTCCATCAATATGTGCACCCTAGCAATGGCAAAGGTATATATAGATCATCATAGACCACACTCGGATTGTCCAATGCCGCTAAGTTTAAATTTAGGCCTAAATCAATTTTTTAACATATAATCTCAAGAAGCATGCTAGTTGTGTGGCAAAAGTACTTCTCTAGGGCTTTGTGGCTATAAAGTTTTTTTTTTTTTTTCAAGAAATGTGATCAACTGATTCTAAGATGGAGGTGTAACAACAATGGCTGAAACTGGAGGCTTGATAGTGCATATAGTACAGAAGATCTTTGAACTTTCTAAGATCAGCAGTGCTATTGACAACTGGTTCTCAATAGTTGGCCGACGAGGAGGAGCTTCAGTGGATATGCAAGAGGCTAGAAGTGTCAAAAAGAATTGACACAATGGGCAAAAAAATTATAATTGGAATTCAGGGGACAAATTGACACAAAGGGTAAATTATGAGGACTATTGTTGTAATTTGTCCTAAATAAAATCTCCATTTTGGTCACACTTTATTTGGCCCATCAAAATGAAATATCGTACCTAAGCATTTCATTATCCCAACTTTGATAATGCTTCCAATTTTGGCTATGGAAATGTAAGATAATACATTAGGAAAGAGAGTTGGATCATTAAGGTTACTAATCAAGAAGTGTAAGTATTGAGATGGATATTCACAACAAAATTATTCAAGAAGGTACTACTATGTGAAGCATGAATGAGGTAATGGAAACCAATTCTTGTTCTCTCAATCTTCTTGTATTATGTTTTCCTTATGAAGCCAACCTAATGAAGCTCAAATTGGTGATTGCATTTGCACCACCGTAGGTCGGCACATGTTAAATAAGTGGAATTTTAAATTAATCACAAGATTAATATCAGTTATGTTTTCCAAATTTTTTGGTTATGGGAAGCTAATAAGACAGAATTAGTAGCTTTTTTTTTTTTTTTTTTTTTAAATACAGAATTGGTAGCTTTAACATGTTATAGATTAAAAAAGAAAATTTTTTTTTTTTTTTTTTTGATAAATACAGAATTGGTAGCTTTAACATGTTATAGATTAAAAAAGAAAATTGTATTAGATGCCAAAGATTTGTTACTACATTTTTGTAATGGACGGAAATAGTTCAAATGTCATTACATGAAATAAGGACCCAGGGATCAATCAAATTTTTGTTTGTTGCTGATCAAAAAAAGAAATAAGGACGCATGGAGAATGTGAAGCATCATCAAGGAACAATTGATCTAGCTACCACATTGGAATGTTCCACCAAACAGGTACCAAGATTGGCCAAGAGGAAGAGTCATTAATGAAAGAGAAGGATCAAAACAGGAGGATGATTGGAATTCCCACACCCTGATGTTGTGACATTAATTTTCAGGCACTTCACAGTTCATTGAGACTGGACTAATTTTGTTAAGTTCTTCTGGAGGATCTCTTGCATTTCTCCCTTCAAGCAGTCATCTGCTTTAACAAAATTTCTACCAATACTCATCCCAAAAATTAGAAAGTAAAACAAAAGAAAAATATACTCACAAGAGGGACACTTTCAATAAGAAGCACGGACATGGACACACTAACACGTAAATTTTTTTAAAATGTAGAACACGACACATGGAGGACAAGTGCAAAATATATAATTTTATATATTTATTATGTCATATACAAGTATAAATAATTAATATGCATCATATAGATGAATATTTAAGTCAAAGATAATAATTTTTCAAATCAAAATAAGGAGAATAGGTATAAATTTATATTATTCTCGTTTTACCATTAGATTCCAAGCTATTTTCTTTAAATTTGTAATGTGTTTCTTGTGTGTCTAAGTATTGGGAAGTGTCCGGCGAGTGTCGTGTCATGTCGGTCATAGGCATGGTGTCGGACACACAACATATTACCTTCTAAGAAGTGTCCATGCTTCTTAGCTTTCAATATAACGATCTTAATGCTATTTGCAGATGATGTCATTATTTCCTCTGAAGCATACAAATTTGTGACCACAAAAAAGGCTACTTGCAATCTTCAAACTTTATGACATCACAATGCTTTGAATAGATGAAAGAAAGTATATCACCCACTAGCGTTGCAATTTTCAAACAACTTAAGGGTGAATTTAGAAAAAATGATAGGTTAAGTGCATAATTCAGTTTCCTAACTAAGTAATCGTCATATGAGAATAGTATTGCATGTTTCCATGATGTCTCATAGAAGCACTCACTGCACTCCTTAAACTTCCATAACCAATTTTTTTTTTTTTTTTTTTTTTTTTTTGGGGGGGGGGGGGGGGGGGGGGAAACTCTAGTCAGATATAACCATATAAGGGCTCTGGTCAATTAAGCTAACCCGTTGGTTAACTCCTTAAACTTCCACCAATTTTCAAAACAAAATCTATTCTTGAGTATCACTAAGACCGAACACGCCAATTGAACAATATATTGATCAAATCCTCGAATTGCTTGCTCTCACATGAGGCATAACAAATACAATGGTGCTACACGCATCAATTGATATACCAATTAGTGTACCAACACATGCTATAGCATTGCAACTTCAAAACAATGGACACCACCTATTAAACAAACTACAAAGACTCAAAGCCAATAAAATTATTGTAGAAATTTAATGTATAAAGAGAAAAGATTGTATTATTGATTGTTTTATATTGATATCTATTACAATGATTCATGATTCCTATATATAGAAGAGGGTGAGTGTGTAGTAGGTAAGGAGTAGGTGAAGTGGAGGTGGTAGTGGTGTAGTGGGTTAGGTTTAGTGGAGTAGGTTTAAGTGGGTGAAGTAGGTGGAGAGTAGGTGGATTTTAACAATTATGCCATATCATCTGTTAGTACACTAATTTGTGTACCAATTTGCGTGTATAACTTTATTCTAACAAATATTACAAGCACAAGTAAGAGTGACTCTCCTACAAAGCTACATGGAAATTCAATCTATTAGAATAACATGGCCATACACATAATCTGCTACCCTTTAACATTATCACCTTATTTTTTAAAGGATGTCATCAATAATAATGGTCGAGTCGTCACAACACCTGCAACCCAGAGCCCAACTGGGTGTTGCACATAGCACTAGCAAATACAGATAGCTAAACTGAAACAAAAATCACATCAAATTGTTCCATGGTAATTTACTTCTATTCATCAATATCTTTGACTAACAAGTTTCAAATAGTAATTCAGCACATAGATGACAAATTACTTACCGAGCCATGCCAATCAGCACGATAGACAGTACCAAAAGAACCTGGAAATCCACCAAGTCACTTAGTCTCAGCATAACTACCTATGAGATAACCAGAAAAAACAACTTCGCAACACAGAGAGGTACATGACCACCCTAAACTAAAATATTAATGTTCTTCCAGCCTGGAGAAAAAGAATACCTGCTCCAATTCTCTCTTTCAAAATAAGCTCACTCCATGGAATGTCAAAATCTTCCAAATGAAGGGAAACTTCTTTACTTAGTTGAATTGGAACCCTTTGACTGCCATCAACAAACCTCAAATCTTTATGCTTTAGAGGTATTGGATCTTTGACCATGTTTGTTGAGCTTACAATAGGGTGAGCATTACATGATTGAAACAGCAGCAAATCCCCATCATGAGCATTTTCCAAGGTACCTTCTGAGGGCAGAGGTAACAGTGGAATTTTATTGCTGTTGCTTGAACTAGGCACAGGGCTGTGTCTATCCATGCACTGCCTATCAGATTGCTTAGGATACATCAGGTCTCCAGCATCTCCATCAAAAACAATACCTGTGAACTTTAAATTCAGTAGCTGACACATCACTAGGATGATCATTGAAACTACAGTTTAACTATAGCCAAGCATCACATTTTCCTTCACATGCAATCAATTTCACCAAAAAGTAAAATAGAAAGAACAAGCAAACTCCATTAATGAGCATCAAAACAAGGAATATAATCAATATAAAAATTTACATGCATCCTTACTCCATTGTCCAAAATTATCTATAAAAATCCTCCATGGATGTGGAAAAATTAACTGGACCACCTTCTCCCTCTAGGGCTGCAAATGAGCAGAGCCAAGGGAAGCTTTAATGTCTTCAGGCTTAGCCTTGTGATTCTGGGGTGTGTTCAAACTTGAGTCAAGTTTGTGACGAGCTCGGTGACCAAGGCTCAGCTCAGCTGTGTCTATGAAATGCGTATCATGTTCTCATAAATGCAAGATTAAAATCCAAAGGAAAAAAGTTGCATGATGTGATTGATCTTTTGAAAGCCGTCAAAATAGAATGCGTTTAGAGTGAAAATCTTGTCTACTTTATCTGATATCGCATTTCTTGTTTTCAATGGTCAGACTCCAGGCACTTGCTTTGTCATGATTTCAATAGATTTCCAGGGCTTTGGAGGAAAGGACAAAGCAAAAGGTGGCATTGTGGTCTTTGCAATCTTTTGGGTTATTTGTCAAACTCAGGGCACTTGCTTTCTCATTATTTCAATAGATTGCTAGGGCTTTGGAGGTAAGGACAAAGCAAAAGGTGGCATTGTGGTCTTCGCAATCTTTTGGGTTATTTGGTTGGAAAGGAATGCAATGATTCTTGAGGATAAGTTTAATGACACGGAGTCGTTGTTCAATGTGGGATAGAGTGCTATTTGGCATCATTTTGGGCTTGCCGATAAAAAAAAAAAAATGTCAAGTCAATGAATAACCATCAAAGTTTGATAGAATTACAAATTGACATTATCGGCCCATGTTCTGTTTTTAAGTATAAGAATAAATTCATTAAGGCACCAAGGGGATGTCCAATCCATATACAAAGGAAATCTAAACGCATCTTTACATCAAAAAAGCTATTCAAATTTTAAACCTAAAGTTGATTCAAGGATCGATTAACCATCCCTGAAAACCAACAATACAAAATAGACACACACACACAAAAAAAAAACAAAAAAGAGCTTTCATATCTCCAAAAAGTCCCTCTTTACTAGCAAATGACTTCATATTCCACTCACCCCATATGAGGCACATCAAAGCCAAAGGAGCCATACCCAATGCCCTCGTCCTTCCACCCATATAAAGCTCCCCTCTAAGCCCGTAAAGGTTCTCCCAGCTTCCTAAGAAACACCCACATAACTCCAAACAAGAGAAGAATAAAGGACCAAAGCTCCCTTGCCACATCACAAGACAAAAAGATGATCCACGATCTCCCCATCATACTTACACATGCATCACCAATTAACATTTGTCTTCTAATCAAATTGTCAATTGTGAGGATTTTGTCATGAGTTGCACACTAAACAAAGAACGCCACCTTCGTAAGTACCATAGAACAGCAAATCCACTTCCATGGAAAGAGGGGGCCCCCATTTGACCCACATACATATGCATATAACTTGTTACCTACTGTAAACACTCTAATATCTTATTGGTATCAAATATATGTACATAAGTTGTAACCCGCTACTCTTGCCAGTATGTTCTTGTAGAGTGACAGAATTAGTTCTAAACAGTTCTTAGGTTGTAAACAGTATTTGCGATCATGTTGTAAATGATGACAAGTTTTTCTAAAAAATTGTGGTACCAGGTTGAACTGAACCGCATTTTATTGGTTCGGTCTAGTTTGGTTCTAAAATTTTCATGGTTTGGTTTGATTTTAAATTTCATGGAACCATATGTAATGGTTTGGTCCTTAGTTTACTCCTAAACCAAGCCAATTTGAATTATAGTGATTTTGATTTAGACCCGACACATTCTATGTTTTGGATCCGGGTTTCATTGCCTCATATGGTTGTTCTTGTCTTGTTTCCACTTATTTCCCTTTGAGTTTGGCTATTGAGATGTGTTGATTGCATTTGGAACAGATTAGTAGTTTGTTTTTCAAACTATTGTTGCCCAGAATTTTACTTCTTCGCTCGAGCGATACTTCTTGAGCTCGAGCGGTATTTGTGCACTTCCAGTACTTTTGCAGGTCTGCAGAGATACTGAGAGTGGGCATTTTTTGCTCGAGCGATATTCCTTACGCCCGAGCGGTGTTCACTCGAGTGGGCCTTCTTGTACTCGAATGGTGATTCTCTGTCTGTAAAACTTATGAGAGTTAGTATTCTTCGCTCGAGCGAAGCTTCTTACGCTCGAGTGGTGCAACTTATTGTGTCTGGTCGCTCGAGCGACACTTCTTGCACTCGAGCCGTCTACACGTATATCAGTTCGCAGAGTCACTTTTCCGAATAACTTTTTCACCTCTCTCTCTCTCTCTCAAAACATTTCAAAACCCTATTCTCTCTCTCTCTCTCTCTCTCTCTAAAACTCATTTATTTCACTCAAATACACCTAGATCCGTTGACCTTTTCATCTGTGTCCATTCGTTAAAAAGATAAAGCATGACGAGAGCTTCGTTCTAATCGGAGCAAAGTTGATTTTTGGGATCTTTGAGTTTCCTTCATTTCCTCTCCCGTCTTCTAAGCTTGTGGTAGGGATTATTCGTACTTTCTATGAGTTTTAACTTAGTTATTTGTTATTTCTAAACAATATTGTCATTTTGGAAATTTTTGAAACAAATCTAGAATTTTGGGTTAAAGATTTAAAGAGAGGTTTTCAAATGGATTCTTGGAAATGATTGTGGTATTGAAAATAAAGTTGAGTTGTGATGAAGTAGTTGATTTTGATACTTGAAATTGATTTTGAAAGAAAAACGAATTTTGCCCTAAATGTCTCAAATATTGATTTTATATAAATAATGAATTGATGTTGGCAACGTGGAATTGGGTTGATATTGATGAGGATGGTGAAGTTGGATATGTATTATCTCACATCTTGAAATTTGAAAAACTTATCTTTATTGAAAATTGTTTATCTGTTTAGAAATGTCTGTTTTAGGCTATCAATGAATGATAGCTATGATTGTTGCAGAAATTGCATAAGAATTAGGAGAATTAAAACTATTGTTTCATCCATTTGCATCAAGTATTATTACACTTTTATACATTGAAAATGTTTATTGTTTTGAGAAAAATTGGTGAATCTGGGAAGTATGTATTGGCTCGTTGAAATAAGTTGGCCTGGGTATCCATGGTGAAAGTCTTAAAAACCGAGCGTATACATAGGTGCCGATCCCGCAGACGAAATTTTCATGAAATGGCAATAGTAGTGCTTGTAGAGTCTACGTTTACATCGGTGCCGGTTTATGATTTTTTACAGATGAAATTTCCGTGAAAGGTAGGAATTGTTTTGAGATTTCCCAAAGTGTGATTCACAACCCTATTTTCTATTGTAAATGAAGTGATTTATGAATTCTAATATTAACCTGGCATTACATGATTTTGGAAAAGATATAAAATGTTTTGGCACGAGTATTGCATATGTATTCACCTTATACCATTTGTTAAGATTCATATACTGTATTGGATTATTTCTATTGGGCTTTAGCTCACTCTATGTGGGAAAATCATTTCCAGGTGCTAATGAAATGCCTCCGCCAAGGTAATAGCTTGGGAGAACTTGGAGCAAGAGCTTCATTTTGTTTGATTGTTGTATATGTTTTGTACAGGCCAAGGGTCTTTAACTGTATTGGATTTAAATCCACTTTTGTGGTAACCAAGCATCGTCTTAGAAAGTTATAAGCCTTTAGGGCATTTATTATCTGTTTTACTTTCATATCATATCTCTTGTTGTAACACATGTTTCATATTCAGGTTTAGAGCTTGTGAATGTGTAAATGCATGTGTTATCTTTTGTATAATTCAAATCATATATGAATGGAAAGGATATTCATTTTTTGAAACGCATTATCTTATTTGGTTACACATCATGAGCAATCGTTATATTTTCGGGGCGTTACATGAATCATGCTCAACCCTATTTAGGGCAACATGATAAAAGCAGCTCTAAAATCGAAAACAACTTCCACAATATATTAATGTCATGATCATTTACTAACAAAATGCCCATGGCCATATGGTCTATGTTGGGTCTTGTGGACGTTGAAAAGTATTGTACACTAAGCCTTGGGTACAATGGGGCGTTTGGGGGGTACTTTGGAAATTTCTTGTTGCTCCGGCATTGCCTTAATTTCTATACTTATAAACAGATAAAAGGGGTGCCTCTTGTATTATAGAGAGTTGTAATCGTTTTCTGATCATAGTGAAAACTACAGTAACCATGGATGTAATCCTATTCTGGATGAACCACGTAAATCTTGTGTTCTTGTGTGTGATTTTTTCGATTCGTTTTATCTTTCTTGTTCGCTATCCTAGTTAGGAAGAGTCAATTTCCTAACTGTCTAGTGGCATGGAGGCAACAATTAGGTGTTGGCAACGGAGAGGTTGGGGAATTAATTCTCCCAAGAACTAATCTAACAACTAACAATCTATGTTACACAGACTCTTCAAAATAAATCAAATACCTATGTCGGACACCCGACACTCGAACAAGAGTATGGGATATGTGCCATGCGTGATACTTTTCAACTGACACTTCCTATATAATTGTATATAACACTATTATTATATGTATATATTGTTGTAAAATTACTAGAAATGCCTTTTTGACACTATAAGTTTCATATAGCCCCATTTTATCTCACATGATTAAAAATATAAAAATATGATTCTTTTTGCCAAGTCCGCGTACCCTTAAATTTATGATTTGACGAGTCCGACCTCTAGATACATATCTGCACCTGACACCCGTACCCAAGTCCATCTAACATACCTAACAACAACCTTTTGTCAATCAAAAAAAAAAAAAAAAATCACCTGCTTACAAAACAAGAACCCCCACCCTCCAAAAAAAAAAAACAAAACAAAACAAAACAAAACAAAAAAGAAAAGAAAAGAAAAGAAAATTATGACAAGTAAAAACATATTACCAATTATGGACAAAAATGTTCAAGAACAAAAGAGATCACCTGTGGAAGAGTCATCAAATACAAGATTAAGTGATTGACAGTCCAAGAAATACTGTTTGGCCAGTGACAATGGTTGATAAGAAATATCTAAAAAAGAAAAAAAACTAAGATGGTGATCTTACATAGGAATGTTTGTTAAATTTTTACTTATTAAACTATGTGATTATCATTCAAAATAACATTTTTATTGATTTAAGTCTAAATATTTTATATTCATAAGATATATTTAACATCTAAATGTGTAAATATATGTTTTTAAATAATTTAGAAGAAGTGACCGAGTCTTTACGATTCACGATTCGATTCGATTCGCGATTTGGTACGAGATCATTTTGATTCACGATACGAATCCTGATTTGACAACTATAGCTCCTAAAAACCGAGCGTATACATAGGTGTCAATCACGCAGACGAAATTTTCATGAAATGGCAATAGTAGTGCTTGTAGAGTCTACGTTTACATAGGTGCCAGTTTATGATTTTTTGCAGATGAAATTTCCGTGAAAGGTAGGAATTGTTTTGAGATTTCCCAAAGTGTGATTCACAACCCTATTTTCTATTGTAAATGAAGTGATTTATGAATTCTAATATTAACCTGTCATTACATGATTTTGGAAAAGATATAAAATGTTTTGGCACGAGTATTGCATATGTATTCACCTTATATCATTTGTTAAGATTCATATACTGTGTTGGATTATTTCTATTGGGCTTTAGCTCACTCTATGTGGGAAAATCATTTCCAGGTGCTAATGAAATGCCTCCGCCAAGGCAATAGCTTGGGAGGACTTGGAGCAAGAGCTTCATTTTGTTTGATTGTTGTATATGTTTTGTACAGGCCAAGGGTCTTTAACTGTATTGGATTTAAATCCACTTTTGTGGTAACCAAGCATCGTCTTAGAAAGTTATAAGCTTTTAGGGCATTTATTATCTGTTTTACTTTCATATCATATCTCTTGTTATAACACGTGTTTCAGATTCAAGTTTAGAGCTTGTGAATGTGTAAATGCATGTGTTATCTTTTGTATAATTCAAATCATATATGAATGGAAAGGATATTCATTTTTTGAAACACACTATCTTATTTGGTTACACATCATGAGCAATCGTTATATTTTCGGGGCGTTACATGAATCATGCTCAACCCTATTTAGGGCAACATGATAAAAGCAGCTCTAAAATCGAAAACAACTTCCACGATATATTAATGTCGTGATCATTTACTAACAAAACGCCCATGGCCATATGGTCTATGTTGGGTCTTGTGGACGTTGAAAAGTATTGTACACTAAGCCTTGGGTACAATGGGGGGTACTTTGGAAATTTCTTGTTGCTCCGGCATTGCCTTAATTTCTATACTTATAAATAGATAAAAGGGGTGCCTCTTGTATTATAGAGAGTTGTAATCGTTTTCTGATCATAGTGAAAACCACAATAACCATAGATGTAATCCTATTCTGGATGAACCACATAAATCTTGTGTTCTTGTGTGTGATTTTTTCGATTCGTTTTATCTTTCTTGTTCGCTATCCTGGTTAGGAAGAGTCAATTTCCTAACTGTCTAGTGGCATGGAGGCAACAATTAGGTGTTGGCAACGGAGAGGTTGGGGATTTAATTCTCCCAAGAACTAATCTAACAACTAACAATCTATGTTACACAGACTCTTCAAAATAAATCAAATACCTATGTCGAACACCCGACACTCGAACAAGAGTATGGGATATGTGCCATGCCTGATACTTTTCAACTGACACTTCTTATATAATTGTATATGACACTATTATTATATGTATATATTGTTGTAAAATTACTAGAAATGCCTTTTTGACACTATAAGTTACATATAGCCCCATTTTATCTCACATGATTAAAAATATAAAAATATGATTCTTTTTGCCAAGTCCGCGTACCCTTAAATTTATGATTTGACGAGTCCGACCTCTACATACATATCTGCACCTGACACCCGTACCCAAGTGCATCTAACATACCTAACAACCAACTTTTGTCAATCAAAAAAAAAAAAAAAATCACCTGCTTACAAAACAAGAACCCCCACCCTCCAAAAAAAAACAAAACAAAACAAAACATAAAAGAAAAGAAAATTATGACAAGTAAAAACATATTACCAATTATGGACAAAAATGTTCAAGAACAAAAGAGATCACCTGTGGAAGAGTCATCAAATACAAGATTAAGTGATTGACAGTCCAAGAAATACTGTTTGGCCAGTGACCTGAAATCGATTGGAGATTCAACTTGTCTGAAGCGTGGGAAGCGCAATGGTGAAGAAATTGAGATGGTAGACGGACCATTTAACAAAGAATCAGGTTCACACAAACATCCTGGATTCCCAATTAAATCAACTACATACTCCCTGCAATAATACATAGAAAATGTCAGTACCAATTTGCTAAGACCGAGACAGGAGGCATTCCACAGAGACTGGACATGCATAGGAAGATTAAGAAAGAATAGGCATCCATAATATCAGCTAAGCAGGTCCTTTTTATCTTTTCTTTTGGCACAGAGAGAACTAATGCAATTAAATAGTAATCAATTATGCATGGACTGGAGTCATTTTTGCATACTTCAAGACAAATAATGCATGTGTCATTCCCTAGGTTACACACACACAAAAAAATATCCCAAACTTAAAAATAATTCTATCATTAATTTTCTCAAGCAACTAAAAGTACATTTGCCAAAGACAAAAACAGATCTCTTATAACAATCTACATACTATGTACAGCCAACCTCGTGTTAAGCTGTAACCCTCTACTCTTCCTGGATAAAGAAATAACTTAGAAAAGTTCAAATCATGAAAGATAACACACAACTACCTGGAAGTTCTCTAAGACAGAAAAATAATAATAATAATTGATGGTAAAGGAAAGAACGTATAGATATTGTAAGGTGTATGGTTCAAGGCACTAGAACATCCCATACCCACATTGAAGTATAAAAATCGTTCCATATAAAATACAAAACGATGGAAGAGTCACACAACTTCAGTAAATAATGCCACAAAATAAATTTAAATTAAAATGACACTGGGCTCTCATTGAACCTTCATTGACTATAAAGAATACGGTTTATAACATCAAAGGATGAAATTATGTGTGAAAACCTTCTTAGCACAGCAAAGAGGCATCCCTAATCAATTAGGTTTGAAATTCAATTCATACCTGTGGTCAAAATGAAAATGCAAATGGATGGAACAGTAATTAACATATCATACCTGTCAACGCCAAAGCGAACAAGACAGGAGGTAGCATCATCTCTCATACAATATTTGCAGCCCTTGGCAATTCGACATGGTAAATCAATCGTGTCAGCCAGCACCTGCATATATCAAGAGTCAAAAACATATGAATCACTTTCATCTTCCACTAGCACAATTTAAGTTTAAACCAGAAGAGAAAAAAAATAAATAAAATTATTGATCTTTCATTTTAAATTATATGCCAGAAAAAAAGGGAGGAAGGCTGGCGGGCAGGTGGGGGTGGATGCTCATGCAATAACTCAAATCAAAAAAATCGTATGCCATTCCAAAACCAAAAGCAATTCAACAAACAAAAATATTTTCACCCATAAGAAGAATAAAAAAATTCAATTAAAATGGAGACATTGCAATACCTCCTACTGAAGTGAATTCAAAAATTTAAAACAAAGCAAACTAATGTCACAATAGGGTATTTGAAACATACTTTGAATAGCAAAGCACGATGCCTACAAAGACCAAGAGAAAGGCTACCAATCGGAAGCACAACAGATCCTAAGCATTCCTTAATATCATGACGGCATTCACTCCAGATGGGAACAAAGTCATCTTCTCCAGTCAAAGCTGCACCCCTTGTGATGGCAATAAAATTTGGTTATTAATAAATAAAAATAAAATAAAATAAACAGATAATTACAAGAGTCTCTTAACAGGCCAAGCCAAAAACTCACCCCATGCGATCACAGACAATCTTTGCAAGCTGGTCAACAACTTCTTTTGTAGTGATGCAAGTGCAGGATACACTATGAATCCTGTTTTGTAGTTCTTTTAAGTTAGGATCACTACGTCGATCTATCAAAATTACTTCAACTGAAGAATCCATGCTGGGATCAATGGCCTTTAGAGATTCAATTGATGGAATACGGCCATTCTCTTGGAGATCAGTGCATACAGTCCATATATATGGATCCATCCCATGAATTAAATAAAACCCATCAGGAACTCTGTCAAAGTATGATAGGGAGCCATTCACCTGATGCATATTAAATTTTAAGACAGGACAGGACATATCAATGCTAATGCACATTATATTATACATACAGTACATAATAATAACACATCATTTTTTTTCGATTATAACAATAATACAATCATAATGCACATTTAGGCCCCATTTGGCAAGAGTTTTTTTTTTTTTGGGCAAAAAAGCCAAAAAATCAACAAATTCAACCCCATTAGCAAAATGTCACATCATATACATCAATCAATCACTTTTTCTCTCACAACTATCTATTCAACTTAAAAAACCATTCCAAACACGAACTTTTTTCACATCATAAAAAAGCCAAAAATCCACTGCAAAGCCAAGTTCCCAAACAGGCACTTATTATACATAACTTGTGCAAAGAAATTCTTACAAGCAAACAGAATGAACAAAGCATAAGAATGAGGGTCCATTTGTCAGCCACTACATCATGCAGTTTCATTTCTGAGAAAATATAACTTTTTTAATAGGTTAATGAAAATGAAAAAAAAAAGATATTATAGAAATTGAAATGGTTAAAGTTTTTTTCCATGTGGAGCTGAGAACAAAATAACATACACAATTGAGCATCACACAATGTAATAAACAAATATTTCCTAAACAATATAAATTTTAAAACAAATATCAAATCTTTTACAGAGTCTCTAAGCAACTTAAAGGCATACAGAAGTAAATTAGTACAGCAAGTTCACATCAGTGCTACCTAAGAACATATGGTATCAGATATCAAATGAAGACAGATATACGCATATATATGTGTGAGGGCATACTAGTTACTGGTATTAGCATAGTTACAGATAACGTAGAATAGTTGTCAAGCCCGTTGATAAGTATCAAGACTTAGATGTTTAGTTATAAGATCATGGTCCCAGTCCCTCACACACCCACCACTGACTATAACTCTCAGCAAAACAAAATATGTTTCACTCTCAAATTGGAAAGTTTGCCCATTCATTGCACTATTAATTTAATAGCATACCTATTCATTAATTTGCTGCATAATTTTGTCAAGAAAATGTATATAACCCATCTTAAGTTTCAGATATGCTGATGATTCTTACTAAAATTCATAATAAAATAGCAATTCAATTCACAACTAGTGCGTATTAAATCCAAATGTCTGTGATTATGGTTCGAATGAAACAAATAGTTAAAAGCATGATTAAGCATACCCAGAATCTATGAGACATGGACTCTGCAGAACCAGAGGAAGGCAGTGACCGTGATGTGGATTCATCTGGCACTGGATCCAAGAAATTGGGATCGTCAGCACAAGTAGCTTCAGAAGACAACCGGAGAGCCAAGGCCAGCTGCAATTGGTAACTCTCCTCCGTTTGCTGCGCCCAACTCTTTGACGACGACGAAGGCCCCGCACCGCCGCCCACCTCCGCCGCCTTCAACCTGAACTCTCCACCACCAACCTTGAACACATCGTCATGCATGAGTCCAAACGCATCGGGATCGCTCGCCGCAACAGACGGAAACGAGCTGTCGCCGAAGCTACTCCCACTCGACTGCCTCTGCAATCCGATCAAAGGAATCCGATTCGGCTGCTGCTGAGCCATCCGATGATCAACCAATTCCCAATCGAAGCTCCTATCGCTCTTCCCCTTGTTCTTCTCGCCGGAATGAGACTCGTGGTACGGAGCAGCTCCGCCGCCCACTGTGGTTGGTTTTGGCGGAATCGGCGGCGGTGGCTGGTGGTGGTCGTCGTCCTGACTCAGCAGAGTGTAATTCGATCGTCTACCAGGCATTTCCATCGAGAAATTAGCAAGTGTAAATACTCACAAAACCCTAGAAACCGCCATTGTTGTTACAGGGGCGTTGTTTTTGAACAGGGTGGTCCGTATTCAGAACGAGTTCATGCACTTTCTCTCTCTAGATTTTCTCTCACTATAATTTCGCTTTCTGCTGTCGGAAAGAAGAGAGAGAGAGGGGGGGGGGGGGGGGGGGGTGGTTTCTTCGTGTTTTGATTGGTGTGCGTAATCGTAATATTCTGCGAAATGCTTTAATAAATAGTTTAGTAATAAATAAATAATTCTACTTTAATTTTAATTTTGGGCCGCAGTGGTCTTCATGCAATTGAGTATTTTAACGATCCTCATACTTGCAAATGACGAAAATGTAATTTTTTATAAATTTTTTATAAATTAATAAATGCGAGAATAACGTATGAGTAAAAGGAAACAAATTGATTTATTGATAAAAAAATCAACGCGTATAAGGATAACGAGTTCAGCTCCTTCCCTTTCTTTCATCGAACTAGAAATCCATCCAGGCCAGCCTATATCTGCCTCATCTCCACCATTTAACTCCCTTGTTTTATAAAATTTGTCAAGTACGTTATTAACATTAAAATTTAAATTTATTAGATATTGTTAATTATTTGATCGAATCATTTTTATTTGAAAAAAATAAATAGATTATCTTTAAAACCATACAATTCAATTATATTTTTTTAGATAAATGTAAGCTGATTAAGAGATTATCGGTATCTGATCAATTTAATTTTTGATATAAATAATATACTTAGTCAGATCCACAAAATAAACGATTTTAATTATTAAAATAAATTTAGGAGTTGTTTGGGATGATCTAAATAAGTGTATTTTTTGTCTTTTTACGAAAAGATGTGCAGAAAAATAGAGAGATGATGTGATAAAAAAATATAAAAAGATAAAAAGTGTATACTTATTTTGAGTTACCAAACTTAGCTTTAATATAAACTAATAATAGGCCGAATTAAACCTCTCCAATCTTTGTTATATTAGAGAGAAGTAACACCAAAAGTAATCAACCAAAAAAAAGGGAAAAAATATATATATATAAATACAAAGTAGCATAGCAATTTCAACTATGTCCGCACCGCAAAACTACGAATTGGGCACAAAACTACGAATTAGTGCAAGTCCCTCCCCTCACACACCAAACTTTAACCCAAAAACAAAATCATAATTGTTTTGGTCTAATACATCGGCATGATATTTCCAAACAATTTTGTAGACTTTAGACTCGGGGATTGCCTAGTAGTCCTGAGAGAATATTTGGAGGATAAAAGCTGATTTTTTTTTACTTTTTTTAAATATATATATATATAATATGAGAAATGATATGACTTAAAATGAGTTAAGAGTTGATTTTTAGTTTTTTTAGTTCTTCCCAATATAAAATATGAGAAATAATATAACTTAAAATGAATTAAAAGTTGATTTTTAGCTTTTTTTAGTTCTTCCCAAAAGAGCCTGAGTTTGGTAATATCCAAAGAGTCAAAAAGTCAAAGAATTATTTTAAAATGTTAGAAATTTCTTTTCTTCTCTATTTTTTGAATATTTTTTAATAAAAAAAGTAAAAAATTATCTAAAATATACTAATTATTTTCACTTCATATTTTAACCAAAAAAAATTTTTTTTTAAAAAAGGTTACTAAAATAGTATATATTTCCAAACCAACCCAGTAGAGATTTTTAATTTAAATTTATTCATAATTATGTAAACTATTTCATTTTAAGTTATTAATTGGTTTAAAATTTTATTATATTAGATTTAACCTAGTGTCATATTATTAGAGATGAATTTGTTAGATAATGTCTCAATGGGACCACATAATTAAATGTGATGTTATCATTTATAAGAAGTCTACAATTTAAGTGATTCAATTTAGTTAATAGGCTTAAGGGTATATGTGTTATGGACCTAATGTGTAGATACTAGTTGTATAATTTCTATTTCTATGAGGGGCAGAAATAGAAATTAAAACATATTGGTTAAAGTTGGTTTTCATTACCTTTCAGTTTTAAAACCAATAATGGTTAATTTATTGGTTTTCATTACCTTTCAGTTTTAAAACCAATAATGGTTAATTTATTGGTTTTCATACCTTTCAGTTATGAAAACCAATTACAACCTTTAAAAGGTTATGGTCCCTATTCCTTCCTAAGGTGAAGTGAAAATAAGAACACTGTTTCTAAATCCTCTCAAGGAGAAACATAAGGCACCAAAGGGGAAAGGATTAGAAGACTCTAACAAAGTCAATATTAAGGTTTTATTGACAATCAGACGCTTCCGTTTAACCGTTCATCAATGGATTCAGGTATGTCATTTTGTCTTGATTTCTTGATAATACACATGGTAAATGATCCAAAGTGTAAGGTTTATGTTCTGAAATTTTATGTTTACATAGCCTCCCCGAATCCCTCCCTAAATGACGAAACGACGTCGTTTCGTCGTTTTAATTTATTATTATTTTTTGTCAATCAGAAAATCAGAAGAGACGAAGAAGAAGAAAGAAAGCAGAGAAGAAGAAAGAAAAAGAGGAAGAAGGGAAGAAGAAGAAGAGAGGGAAGGAGGAGGAGGAAGAAGAAGGGACTGGAGCTGCGACGATCCATTTCCAAGCTGCGACGATGGCGGAGCTGCGACGATCGGACGGTCAGCCGGAATGCAGGGGGGCCTCTGTGTGTGTGTGTGTATCCCTCTCTCCTCTCCGCTCTCCCTCTCTCTCTCTCCCTCTCCCTCTCCCTCTCCCTCTTCCCCGTCTGTGTTTGAGCTTGAAAAGCTTCGAAAATGGAAGAAAAAAAAGAAAAAAAAAGCCTAATGCCCAAAACGACGTCGTTTTGGACATTAAGAGAATTAGGGGAGGTAAATTTTCGAGCTACCAATCTTTATCCATTTATATATACATATTCATATTGTATTAGTATCGATACCAACAGCTGTACACATACTTTATAATAAGTTAGTAATGCTATAATAAGTTAGTAATGCGTTTATTTACCCACTGTGCATGTCAAACTAAGGAAAAGTTGTGGCTCTCCTTTAGAATCATTTGGATATATGGTGATTTGGTAAGAAATAATGAGAAAGTGATTTTTTTTTTTAATCATATTTGATTTATCAATTGACTGAGAAATTGTAAGAAATGATGAAAAATATAAAATTACTATTTTATTTCTCACCAAAAGTGATGAGATTTTGTGAGAACAACTGATTGGTTGTAAAATATTTATAATATCATAAGAAGCCTACAATTTAAGTGATTCAATTTAGTTAATAGGCTTAAGGGTATATGTGTTATGGACCTAATGTGTAGATACTAGTTGTACAATTTATATTTCTATGAGGGGCAGAAATAGAAATTAAAACATATTGGTTAAAGTTGGTTTTCATTACCTTTCAGTTTTAAAACCAATAATGGTTAATTTATTGGTTTTCATTACTTTCAGTTTTAAAGCCAATAATGGTTAATTTATTGGTTTTCATTACCTTTCAGTTATGAAAACCAATTACAACCTTTAAAAGGTTATGGTCCCTATTCCTTCCTAAGGTGAAGTGAAAATAAGAACACTGTTTCTAAATTCTCTCAAGGAGAAACATAAGGCACCAAAGGGGAAAGGATTAGAAGACTCTAATAAAGTCAATATTAAGGTTTTATTGACAATCAGACGCTTCCATTTAACCGTTCATCAATGGATTCAGGTATGTCATTTTGTCTTGATTTCTTGATAATACACATGGTAAATGATCCAAAGTGTAAGGTTTATGTTCTGAAATTTATGTTTACAGAATTTGGATATCATGTTTTAGGAATCACTAAAAAAATATAATAGGACCAAGCTTTTTTCCTATCAATAATACTACAAATTCATATTTTAACTACCTACAAATTATCCAGAATCATCATCTTGTAGTTTAAATTTATTCAACATATGAACTTTATACCACATAAATTCAATCCTAACCACACAATCTCTTTCGAAATAAATTTAGGATAATAAAAATGGGGTTTATAGCATGTTTTCTTTCCTATTGGGCTAGATCTTGGCCTTGTTTGGTGTAACTGTTAAAACAGTTTATAAATTATAACTTAACAGATTATAGATTATGACTTTAATCAGAAATTGTTAATCTGTTTGGTGTAACTGTTGGATTATAGATTTAAGTTGCTGAGTAGTGTTTGTTAAATAAGCTGTGAAATAGTTTTTTCAATTAATTTTTATTTTTTGTTTGTCTATATTTCTCATAAAAAATAATAATAATAATCTATAGTCCATTTGAGTCTTTTTCTATTTTTAAAAAAATAAAAAATAAAAAAATTTAAGAGTATAACCATAAATTAACACGTCCACAGCAGAAGCTGATAATCAGAAGTAAGGGGTGAGCAGCTTCTCAGAATTAACTTTTTGAGTTAAAATAAGCTGTTAAAATCAGGAACTGTTTAAAATAAATTTAACCAAACAGTCCAAAATGACTTTTTCAAAGCTAAAAGCCATAAGTTAGTTCTGAAAAGCTGAAACAAACACCCATTTGTTGTCAAGGGCCAGTAACCCATCATGGATCCATCTTAATAATTTAAATTATTATTTTGTAAAAATTCTTAGAAGAACATTCATGCAAAAAATTTATGTTGATCAAGAAATCATAACAACATCATCAAATCACATGTTATTTATACAAAAAATAAAATAGACACAAAATATGATTTTTAGAGTAAACCATTTATTATTTTATGTTTTTTTTTTTTTTTTTTTTGTATTCAATGAATTTTTAAAATATTTTTTTCACAAATTTCATACTTGTAAGTGTATCTATATTAATTGAATGTAAAAAGTTTTAAAAAATGGTTAAAATTTTTAAAAAATTCACTACTAAAAATAAAATAAATTACAAATTAAAAAATCATAAAACTGTGTTTAAAAATTCCATACCGAACAGATTTTGAACAAAAAATAATAATAATAAAGAACGCGAAATATTTTGTCAAATTCAAGCAATCGTGGACCTATCACTGGGTTCACCATAATAATTCAAATTGTTCATCTTACAAAGTCATTTAAAAAGATTATCTATGCCAAAATAATAAATAAAAAAAAAATCATATTGATTGTATAGCCATAACTGCATGATTATATTACATGTATGTTAAAAATAATAGATGGTTTACTCAAAAAATCATATTTGGCGTCAATTATTATTTTTTTATATAAATAAAATGTGATTTGATGATGTTACGGTTATCTAATTGACGTAAATTTTTTTTTTTTTTTTTTTTGCATAATTTTCTTCTCAAAAAACTCAACAAGATGAACGATTTTATCAAGATAGATCCCGTGATGAATCCACGATAGTCTCACAACACGATCAAGTGTTTGTCTATATTTTTTTCTTGCTTGATTTTCATTTTTACAATCAAAACAGTATAATATACTTCAAACCATTCTTTTCAAACCCAGACTAGACCGGCCGGTCAGACTAGTTGGACCGGGAACCGGGCCTTGTTCCGGTCCGGTCAACCCCCTAAACCCGGAGTGGGGCCAAAATCGGGAAAACCCGATGACCCAGTGGTCGAACCGATAAAACCAGTGACCCAGACCGGGTCAGGAGGGTCAGACCATTTTTTTTTTCGGTTTTTTTTTTTCGATTTTCCTATTTTTTATTTTCTTTCTTTCTTTTCTCCCTCTTTCTTTCTTATATATATATATATATATATTTCAAAATTTTAACTAAAAATTCTTATTTCAAGAATCTCCTCTCGTAAGGAAAAGTCTTATTGAAAGTTTGAGAAGATTATGAAAGTCTATTCCTATTTATAGGAAAAAAATTTCAAAGAGAACCTACAAATTCTATGTGGGATTCAATCAATTTATTTGAAACATATTGATTGGAGGGAGAGTTGAAAATTTCATTTCCCTCCAAAATTAAATCTATCATTCAATCAATTTATTTTGAGGGAATGTTTAAAATTTTAATTTCTTTATGTTAGAATATAATATGTAAAATGTTGCTTTAATAATTAGGTTAGTATAATAATTAGTATGCTTTAATAATGTACCTTTAATAATGTTGTTTGGTTTGTGCTTCTACTTTCGGTTTGTAATTGTTCTCCCTCTCCTCTATAAATGAGAGAGCTCAACACACCATTAGAGACAATCAATCAATAATACATCATTGTTTACATGGTATCAGAGCTAGGTTAAGAACCTAATATTTTCGTTCCACCGGCGGGTGGCAATCTCGCCTTGGCCGCCCGCCGGACAAACCCAACACAGACCAGCCACACATAGACACCATTCTCTCTTCTCTCTCTAACACAAACCCGTAAGGCTCGAACCCGCGCCCCTCGGCTCATAAGACCAAAGCTCTAACCAGCCAAGCTACACAAACCCAGCAGCTCACACACACACCCATCACCTCTCCCTCTCGGCATACACACACATCTTCATCGACCACCTTTTAAGCCCTGTTGATGTTCCCCATTGCTTCAAAGAGTTCTTCCCCTTGGCCGCTGTGCAGGTGACGGAGCTCGGCGACGGAATCTTCGTCGGATGCACCGTCAATCACGCCGTCATGGACGGCCCGTCGTTCTGGCACTTCTTCCCTACCTTCGCCGAGATTTGCAGAGGAGGCCACACACTTCGCTTCACAATCCTCGGCTTCCACAGAACTCCCACAGAGGCATATATGTGATTCATACACACACACCCATTGGAGAAGGGGGGAGACATGGTTTCTCTCTCTCTACACCACCCACTCACGCTCTTTCCAGTCCTTTTGAAGAGCTGATCAAAGTGTGGTCTGCAGTACAGAACTCCCTCGAAGGAATTGTAATTGCCAAGCTTGAGTGTTCCTTTATAGTGATGGCATCGGAAACCGGTTTTCTCTCTCTCTTTTTTTGTCCCCCCACCATAATTGTTTCCACCACCCACCTTTCTTCTTATTTTCTTTATATATATATATATATATATGTTGTTTTTATTCTCACCTATGTGGTCTCCCCGCTGTCACCTCGTGCTTGTTCCCACCATACCATTATAATATATTATAATATGTAATATTAACTCACAGATTCACACACTATCACTGGTTTTTTAAATCGTTATTTTATTTTTTATCTTTTCTTTTTGAACATTACACCACCGCCCCCAACACCTTTCCTTCACCTTTTGCACCCCACTTTACATCTTAACTCACAGATTCACACACTGGTTTTATAATATATAATCTTAACTCACAGATTCACACACTGGTTTTATAATATATAATCTTAACTCACAGATTCACACACTGGTTTTTTAAATCGTTTTTTTTTTATTTTTTATCTTTTCTTTTTGAACATTCCACCACCGCCCGCAACACCTTTCCTTTACCTTTTGCACCCCACTTTACCTTTATTTATTTTATTTTATCTTCCCTTTTTCTTTTCAAAACAAAAAATCACGTGAACCACTTTCTTTATTTCCCAATCTCCTCTGTTTGATTTCAAAACCACTTTTAATCTCTTTCACATTTTTTTTCACTCACTCTCTCGACAGTTTCTTTATTTATTTATTTATTATAATTTTTTTTATCTCTTCTTTTCAAAAACAAAAAAAACAAAAAAAAAAAAACAAAAACAAAAACAAAAACAAAAAAAAAAACAAAAAAAAAAAAAAAAAAACACAACACCCAAAGATTTGTTTTCTGCAGACGGCCACCCACCAACCTCACTTTTTCGCCTGTTCCGCCGGTCTTTTCTTCTTACCTCTGTCCTGGGCGGCCCTTGCCGGTGTTGTCTCCGTGTTTCCCACGCCACCGAGCACGTTCACTCCACCCTGCTCCTCCACTACAGCATAGGGCGGCCTTCAAATCGGAACATCACGGTGGCCTTCCGCTTCAGCTCCTTATTTTCTGCCTTTAGCACACTTATCTCTGCTCGCGCATCCTTATACATGCGTTGGAGCAGAGCCAGTTGGGCGTTTAACTGCTGCACCTCATTTGTCCTACTCTGAAGCCGGTGCGACAAGTTTGTGACCGCCGTCATGGTCTCCACGCATGGCTTCAAAGTATACTGATTGGCCTCAATATCTGTTTGTGCTGCCATTCTTTGCTCCATAGACCGCATAGGAAAGGTCAGCGGAGCAAACTCAGGGGCGCTTGGTTGAGGTTCACGGGCAACCGCACCAGTTACCTCTTTTGTGGACTCGTTGAGGTCAGGAAAGAGAGTGAGCAGACTACGGGACGAAGAGGCCATGTTATGGGTTGCTGAGTGTTTCAGAGAAGGGTTGGTTACAGAGTGTTACAGAGTATCTCTCTCAAGACAACGAAGAGTTTCTCAGAGGTTTTTAGCCAGTTTTTTGTCTTAGCCTCAGCCTCAGCCTCAGCATCCGTCTTGGTTAAATAGCCAAGGCAGACACGCGCATCGCGCGCCACTTGACGCCAGACGACAAAACGGGCGCGCAAGCCAATGTGGTGACGCGCCTCGCCATCATGTCCGGCATTTCTTTTTATGACTTGGGCTCGCCTTTTGATGGCACGCCTTTTTATGAATTGGGCACGTCTTTTGATGGCACGCCTTTTGAAAGATTGGGCACACCTTTTGAGGGTGCGACTTTTTATGGGTCCGACAAGACTCTGTAAACTATCCCGACATTGATTCCGGTTAGCTCCTTCATGGGTCCGACAAGACTCTGTAAACTGTCCCGACATTGATTCCGGTTAGCTCTTTCATGGGTCCGACAAGACTCTGTAAACTGTCCCAACATTGATTCAGGTTAGAAGATTGGGCACACCTTTTGAGGGTGCGACTTTTTATGGGTCCGACAAGACTCTGTAAACTGTCCCGACATTGATTCCGGTTAGTTTCTACAAGGGTCCAGCAAGACTCCGTAAACTGTCACTGTCACAACATTGTCTGCTACAACGGTCTGACATGACCCCATAAACTGTCTTCTACATCGGTCTGCCATACCCATATAGTCTTCTACAACGGTCTGACACGACCATACAGTGTCTCCTATCCATTTTTATTTTATTTTATTTTTCTGTTTTGTTACTCTCTCCAAACTCAAGTTGGTTGGTTCCTATCCTCCTTGAGTTTGAGAGGGGCTGTTAGAATATAATATGTAAAATGTTGCTTTAATAATTAGGTTAGTATAATAATTAGTATGCTTTAATAATGTACCTTTAATAATGTTGTTTGGTTTAGTGACTTTTTTTTTATCAATTATGACTTTATTAAATGTTATTAATAAATACTATGCAACAATTTTTATTTTTATTTGATTATTTATATATATTTTTATTTATTTATATTTTTTATTATATAATATTAATTATGACGTCACGGTTCGACCGCTTTAACCTAACGGTTGAACTGGTGACCCATCCACCCGATCCATTTTCCAGTTTGCTCACCGGTCCGGTTTTGAAAGCATTACTTCAAGCGAAGTATAAAGTGATAATTAACTGTGTGTGTCAATTTCTGACCACACTGCCAACTTAGTACTCAACTGGAGAACACCGGCAGAATAGATTAATCCCGAACGACCTACAACAGAAAAAAAGAGATTCCGGCGGTGGTTCGTCCACCCGGGGGCACTCTGACGATCAAGTCAATAAAATATCTCTCAAAGATAACCAATAGTGCTTAACTCACTATTCAGAATATCAAAAGCATACCTTAAACCCATGGGGGTGCCTTTCTTTTATAGCAAACTCAATTCTAGTCCCAATAGAAGCTTAGCTCTATTAGACTTAGGATTACTGCTAATCTTGGACTCTCGGTAGGATTAGGATAAACTCTCTAAGAGTCTCAACTTTACCCAAACTGAAGTCTTCTCCCATTCTAGGACTCTTGTCCCTTATCCGCTTATCTCGGATTTCGGTATTCTCGTAGATAACCTTGGCCTAGCTGAGATTACCTCGGCGTCATGACCAGGACACATGACACCTCGGCTGGCACTTCGGTGACACCTCGGGCACGTGTTGTTATTAAAAAATTATGTTCCCACAACTGCCCCCTAGGTTCTATTACCTCGGCATCCTGAGGTGATAAAACCTATATCATTCCTTCATTTAATCATGACCCCAGTTTAACTTCAACTTGTGCACTTTTCTCAAGTTTCAACAAGTGTTAAACATAATCTCAGTTTAACTTCAACTTGTAAACTTTTCTCAAGTTTCAACAAGTGTTAGATATCATCTCGGTTTAACTTCAACTTGTAAACTTTTCTCAAGTTTCAACAAGTGTTAAACATAATCTCGGTAAACTCTTATCTTCTCGGACATAGTCATCTTAGGCCGAGATCTAGTCTTCTGGGATCTAGGATCCGAGATCTGGAATCCGGGATCAGCTTACTTGGGCTGAGCTCTTGTTTTCTCATATCCAGTGTTATCTCGGCCTCGCTACGGCGAATCATTCATCTTCTCTGGTTTGGATGCCTTTGTCCCCGGCGTGTCCTCCTCGGCTCTGGCATACTTTTCTATCCT
>NW_021026704.1:722545-774141 GCF_004153795.1 Camellia sinensis | reverse complement strand
TTCAGAAGTGCCCCCGGGTGGACGAACCACCGCCGGAATCTCTTTTTTTCTGTTGTAGGTCGTTCGGGATTAATCTATTCTGCCGGTGTTCTCCAGTTGAGTACTAAGTTGGCAGTGTGGTCAGAAATTGACACACACAGTTAATTATCACTTTATACTTCGTTTGAAGTAATGCTTTCAAAACCGGACCGGTGAGCAAACTGGAAAATGGATCGGGTGATGGGTCACCAGTTCAACCGTTAGGTTAAAGCGGTCGAACCGTGACGTCATAATTAATATTATATAATAAAAAAATATAAATAAATAAAAAATATATATAATAATCAAATAAAAATAAAAATTGTTGCATAGTATTATTTAATAACATTTAATAAAGTCATAATTGATAAAAAAAAAGTCACTAAACCAAACAACATTATTAAAGGTACATTATTAAAGCATACTAATTATTATACTAACCTAATTATTAAAGCAACATTTTACATATTATATTTCTACAGCCCCCTCAAACTCAAGGAGGATAGGAACCAACCAACTTGAGTTTGGAGAGAGTAACAAAACAGAAAAATAAAATAAAATAAAAATGGATAGGAGACACTGTATGGTCGGTGTCAGACCGTTGTAGAAGACTGTATGGTTATGGCAGACCGATATAGAAGACAATTTATGGGGTCATGTCAGACCGTTGTAGCAGACAATGTTGTGACAGTTGTTGTGACAGTTTACGGAGTCTTGCTGGACCCTTGTAGAAACTAACCGGAATCAATGTCGGGACAGTTTACAGAGTCTTGTCGGACCCATGAAGGAGCTAACCGGAATTAATGTCGGGACAGTTTACAGAGTCTTGTCGGACCCATGAAGGAGCTAACCGGAATCAATGTCGGGATAGTTTACAGAGTCTTGTCGGACCCATAAAAAGTCGCACCCTCAAAAGGTGTGCCCAATCTTTCAAAAGGCGTGCCATCAAAAGACGTGCCCAATTCATAAAAAGGCGTGCCATCAAAAGGCAGCCCAAGTCATAAAAAGAAATGCCGGACATGATGGCGAGGCGCGTCACCACATTGGCTTGCGCGCCCGTTTGTCGTCTGGCGTCAAGTGGCGCGCGATGCGCGTGTCTGCCTTGGCTATTTAACCAAGACGGATGCTGAGGCTGAGGCTGAGGCTAAGACAAAAAACTGGCTAAAAACCTCTGAGAAACTCTTCGTTGTCTTGAGAGAGATACTCTGTAACACTCTGTAACCAACCCTTCTCTGAAACACTCAGCAACCCATAACATGGCCTCTTCGTCCCGTAGTCTGCTCACTCTCTTTCCTGACCTCAACGAGTCCACAAAAGAGGTAACTGGTGCGGTTGCCCGTGAACCTCAACAAGCGCCCTGAGTTTGCTCCGCTGACCTTTCCTATGCGGTCTATGGAGCAAAGAATGGCAGCACAAACAGATATTGAGGCCAATCAGTATACTTTGAAGCCATGCGTGGAGACCATGACGGCGGTCACAAACTTGTCGCACCGGCTTCAGAGTAGGACAAATGAGGTGCAGCAGTTAAACGCCCAACTGGCTCTGCTCCAACGCATGTATAAGGATCGCGCAGCAGAGATAAGTGTGCTAAAGGCAGAAAAATAAGGAGCTGAAGCGGAAGGCCACCGTGATGTTCCGATTTGAAGGCCGCCCTATGCTGTAGTGGAGGAGCAGGGTGGAGTGAACGTGCTCGGTGGCGTGGGAAACACGGAACAACACCGGCAAGGGCCGCCAGGACAGAGGTAAGAAGAAAAGACCGGCGGAACAGGCGAAAAAGTGAGGTTGGTGGGTGGCCGTCTGCAGAAAACAAATCTTTGGGTGTTGTGTTTTTTTTTTTTTTTTTTTGTGTGTAAAATTGTGATCGGGGGTTGATCCCTGAGATGAATAAAATATGGTTTGGTGTGCAAAGCGATATGGTATGAATGGAATTTGAAAAAGATGAAAAATAATGTGAAAGAAAAATAAAGAAAGAAATAAGAAGAAGTTTTGGTGGGAGAGATGATGATGTTTGTTTTTTTTTTTGTTTTTTGTTTTTGTTTTTGTTTTTTTTTTGTTTTTTTTTGTTTTTGAAAAGAAGAGATAAAAAAATATTAATAAATAAATAATAAAAAAACTGTCGAGAGAGTGAGTGAAAAAAAATGTGAAAGAGATTAAAAGTGGTTTTGAAATCAAACAGAGGAGATTGGGAAATAAAGAAAGTGGTTCACGTGATTGTTTTTTTTTTTTTTTTTTTGTTTTTTTGAAATGAAAAATGGAAGATAAAATAAAATAAATAAAGGTAAAGTGGGGTGCAAAAGGTGAAGAAAGGTGTTGGGCGGTGGTGTAATGTTCAAAAATAAAAAGATAAAAAATAAAATAACGATTTAAAAAACCAGTGATAGTGTGTGAATCTGTGAGTTAATATTACATATTATAATATATTATAAATGATATGGTGGGAACAAGCACGAGGTGACAGCGGGGAGACCACATAGGTGAGAATAAAAACAACATATATATATATATATATATAAAGAAAATAAGAAGAAAGGTGGGTGGTGGAAACAATTAGGGGGGGACAAAAAAAGAGAGAGAGAAAACCGGTTTCCGATGCCATCACTATAAAGGAACACTCAAGCTTGGCAATTACAATTCCTTCGAGGGAGTTCTGTACTGCAGACCACACTTTGATCAGCTCTTCAAAAGGACTGGAAAGAGCGTGAGTGGGTGTGTGAGAGAGAGAGAAACCATGTCTCCCCCCTCTCTCCAATGGGTGTGTGGTGATGAATCACATATATGCCTCTGTGGGAGTTCTGTGGAAGCCGAGGATTGTGAAGCGAAGTGTGTGGCCTCCTCTGCAAATCTCGGCGAAGGTAGGGAAGAAGTGCCAGAACGACGGGCCGTCCATGACGGCGTGATTGACGGTGCATCCGACGAAGATTCCGTCGCGAGCTCCGTCACCTGCACAGCGGCCAAGGGAAGAACTCTTTGAAGCAATGGGGAACATCAACAGGCTTAAAAAGGTGTCGATGAAGATGTGTGTGTATGCCGAGAGGGAGAGGTGATGGGTGTGTGGTGAGCTGCTGGGTTTGTGTAGCTTGGCTGGTTAGAGCTTTGGTCTTATGAGCTGAGGGCGCGGGTTCGAGCCTTACGGGTTTGTGTTAGAGAGAGAAGAGAGAATGGTGTCTATGTGTGGCTGGTCTATGTTGGGTTGTCCGGCGGCGGCCAAGGCGAGATTGCCACCCGCCGGTGGAACGAAAATATTAGGTTCTTAACCTAGCTCTGATACCATGTAAACAATGATGTATTATTGATTGATTGTCTCTAATGGTGTGTTGAGCTCTCTCCATTTATAGAGGAGAGGGAGAACAATTACAAACCGAAAGTAGAAGCCAAAACCAAACAACATTATTAAAGGTACATTATTAAAGCATACTAATTATTATACTAACCTAATTATTAAAGCAACATTTTACATATTATATTCTAACATAAAGAAATTAAAATTTTAAACATTCCCTCAAAATAAATTGATTGAATGATAGATTTAATTTTGGAGGGAAATGAAATTTTCAACTCTCCCTCCAATCAATATGTTTTCAAATAAATTGATTGAATCCCACATAGAATTTGTAGGTTCTCTTTGAAATTTTTTTCCTATAAATAGGAATAGACTTTCATAATCTTCTCAAACTTTCAATAAGACTTTTCCTTACGAGAGGAGATTCTTGAAATAAGAATTTTTAGTTAAAATTTTGAAATATATATATATATATAATATATAAAGAAAGAAAGAGGGAGAAAAGAAAGAAAGAAAATAAAAAATAGGAAAACCGAAAAAAAAAATGGTCTGACCCTCCTGACCCGGTCTGGGTCACTGGTTTTATCGGTTCGACCACTGGGTCATCGGGTTTTCCCGATTTTGGCCCCACTCCGGGTTTAGGGGGTTGACCGGACCGGAACAAGGCCCGTTCCCGGTCCAACTAGTCTGACCGGCCGTCTAGTCTGGGTTTGAAAAGAATGGTTTGAAGTATATTATAGTTTTGATTGTAAAAATGAAAATCAAGCAAGAAAAAAATATAGACAAACACTTGATCGTGTTGTGAGACTATCGTGGATTCATCACGGGATCTATCTTGATAAAATCGTTCATCTTGTTGAGTTTTTTTAGAAGAACATTATGCAAAAAAAAAAAAAAAAAAAAATTCACGTCAATTAGATAACCGTAACATCATCGAATCACATTTTATTTATATAAAAAAATAATATTGACGCCAAATATGATTTTTTGAGTAAACCATCTATTATTTTTAACATACATGTAATATAATCATGCAGTTATGGCTATAACAATCAATATGATTTTTTTTTTATTTATTATTTTGGCATAGATAATCTTTTTAAATGACTTTGTAAGATGAACAATTTGAATTATTATGGTGAACCCAGTGATAGGTCCACGATTGCTTGAATTTGACAAAATATTTCGCGTTCTTTATTATTATTATTTTTGTTCAAAATCTGTTCGGTATGGATTTTTTAAAATAGTTTTATGATTTTTAATTTGTAATTTATTTTATTTTTAGTAGTGAATTTTTAAAAAATTTTTAACCATTTTTAAAACTTTTTACATTCAATTAATATAGATACACTTACAAGTATGAAATTTGTGAAAAAAATATTTAAAAATTCATTGAATACAAAAAAAAAAAAAAAAAAAATACATAAAATATAAATGGTTTACTCTAAAAATCATATTTTGTGTCTATTTTATTTTGTTATAAATAACATGTGATTTGATGATGTTGTTATGATTCTTTGATCAACATAAATTTTTGCATGAATGTTCTTCTAAGAATTTTTACAAAATAATAATTTAAATTATTAAGATGGATCCATGATGGGTTACTGGCCTTGACAACAAATGGGTGTTTGTTTCAGCTTTTCAGAACTAACTTATGGCTTTTAGCTTTGAAAAAGTCATTTTTGGACTGTTTGGTTAATTTATTTTAAACAGTTCCTGATTTTTAACAGCTTATTTTAACTCAAAAAGTTAATTCTGAGAAGCTGCTCACCCCTTACTTCTGATTATCAGCTTCTGCTGTGGACGTGTTAATTTATGGTTATACTCTTAAATTTTTTTATTTTTTATTTTTTTAAAAATAGAAAAAGACTCAAATGGACTATAGATTATTATTATTATTTTTTATGAGAAATATAGACAAACAAAAAATAAAAATTAATTGAAAAAACTATTTCACAGCTTATTTAACAAACACTACTCAGCAACTTAAATCTATAATCCAACAGTTACACCAAACAGATTAAACAATTTCTGATTAAAGTCATAATCTATAATCTGTTAAGTTATAATTTATAAACTGTTTTAACAGTTACACCAAACAAGGCCAAGATCTAGCCCAATAGGAAAGAAAACATGCTATAAACCCATTTTTATTATCCTAAATTTATTTCGAAAGAGATTGTGGGTTAGGATTGAATTTATGTGGTAAAAGTTCATATGTTGAATAAATTTAAACTACAAGATGATGATTCTGGATAATTTGTAGGTAGTTAAAATATGAATTTTGTAGTTATTATTGATAGGAAAAAAGCTTTGGTCCTATTATATTTTTTTAGTGATTCCTAAAACATGATATCCAAATTCTGTAAACATAAATTTCAGAACATAAACTTACACTTTGGATCATTTACCATGTTATTATCAAGAAAAATCAAGACAAAATGGACATACCTGAATCCATTGATGAACGGTTAAATGGAAGCGTCTGATTGTCAATAAAACCTTAATATTGACTTTATTAGAGTCTTCTAATCCTTCCCCTTTGGTGCCTATGTTTCTCCTTGAGAGATTTAGAAACAGTGTTCTTATTTTCACTTCACCTTAGGAAGGAATAGGGACCATAACCTTTTAAAGGTTGTAATTGGTTTTTCATAACGGAAGGTAATGAAACCAATAAATTAACCATTATTGGTTTATCCTCTGGGGGCACTTTGACGATCAAGTCAGTACTCAATATCTCTCAAAGATAACCAATAGTGCTTAACTCACTATTCAGAATATCAAAAGCATACCTTAAACCCATGGGGGTGCCTTTCTTTTATAGCAAACTCAATTCTAGTCCCAATAGAAGCTTAGCTCTATTAGACTTAGGATTACTGCTAATCTTGGACTCTCGGTAGGATTAGGATAAACTCTCTAAGAGTCTCAACTTTACCCAAACTGAAGTCTTCTCCCATTCTAGGACTCTTGTCCCTTATCCGCTTATCTCGGATTTCGGTATTCTCGTAGATAACCTTGGCCTAGCTGAGATTACCTCGGCGTCATGACCAGGACACATGACACCTCGGCTGGCACTTCGGTGACACCTCGGCCACGTGTTGTTATTAAAAAATTATGTTCCCACAACTGCCCCCTAGGTTCTATTACCTCGGCATCCTGAGGTGATGAAACCTATATCATTCCTTCATTTAATCATGACCCCAGTTTAACTTCAACTTGTACACTTTTCTCAAGTTTCAACAAGTGTTAAACATAATCTCGGTTTAACTTCAACTTGTAAACTTTTCTCAAGTTTCAACAAGTGTTAGATATCATCTCGGTTTAACTTCAACTTGTAAACTTTTCTCAAGTTTCAACAAGTGTTAAACATCATCTCGGTTTAACTTCAACTTGTAAACTTTTCTCAAGTTTCAACAAGTGTTAAACATAATCTCGGTAAACTCTTATCTTCTCGGACATAGTCATCTTAGGCCGAGATCTAGTCTTCTGGGATCTAGGATCCGAGATCTGGAATCCGGGATCAGCTTACTTGGGCTGAGCTCTTGTTTTCTCATATCCAGTGTTATCTCGGCCTCGCTACGGCGAATCATTCATCTTCTCTGATTTGGATGCCTTTGTCCCCGGCGTGTCCTCCTCGGCTCTGGCATACTTTTCTATCCTAGCCATTAGCTCATCCATGCTTTTTGGCAATGTCTTTGCCAGTGATTTTCGAAGCAGGCAATCATCCTTCAAGCCGCTTTTAAACGACACGACTGCCACCTCTTGGTTGCATCCTGGTATTCGGTTGAATACCTCATAATACCTTTTGGCATAGGCCCTAAGGCTTTCATCCTCGCTGATCTTCAGGGCCATTAGGGCGCCCACCCTCAATGGCTGTAGCTTGTTTGCCACGAACCTGGCCACAAACATCTCGGTCAAGCATTCCCAGGTTTTCACAGTTCCTTTCGGCAATTTGTGAAACCAATCCCATGCAATTTCTCCAAAGGATGAGGGGAACACCTTGCAGAGCAACGGCTTATTCTCGGTGTACAATGCCATCGAGTTCAGGTACAAGCCGACGTGAAAGTTCGGGTCTGACTTACCGTCGTACATCTGAAACCTTGGCATATTGAACCTTTTCGGCGCCTCAAATTTGTCAAATTCTATCAAGGACAGTGTCCTCGGTTTGACAGGTGAGGTCACATTAGCATCTTGTCGCTTTTTCTGGAGGTAATCCCTCAGATCCTCTTTGGTTCGTCCAGGAGCTTGGCTATCTCCGGATTTCAGCCTCTTTGGTGTACTACTTCCCGTGTCATTGCGAGTCCTTTTGGACCTCCCTCAATTGGTCGCGTCGAAACAGAGGTCCTTCCCCTAAACATGCTGATGTTATTTTGAGTCAGTTTCCTTGGTGCGATGTGTCCTTTGTGAATCTCACCTTCTTGATTCTCCTCGTTCGACCTCCCTTGAAGGCTGGTGAGAATGTTCCTTGGTCCTATCGTGTTGAGGAGTCGTAGGAGTTGTCTTCTGCCCCCCTGCTTGGGCATCTTTCTTAGCTGTTGGAATCGGCATATCTTGTGACAGGAATGGTGGCTGCATGATGTTGTTCTGTATCATGAAATTGACAACCGTTTGCAGGTCCGCCAATTTGTTCGCCACTCCTTTCATCTCGTCGTCCCTTCGTAAGCATCTTTCTTTCCACACCTGGAGGTCGTCCTCGTTATAATACTCGTTTCAGTCTGATTTCTTCGGTACGTCGCCCTCCTGGCCGACATCCTCTTCTCCGTGATTCCTATCACGAGTTTCTTCATTGCAGTTGACTTCTTCAACGTCTGAGTCAATATGTTTCCCATTCTTAGTAGGGGTGTCGTTCCCAACCTTCTCTTTCTGTCCGTCGTTGGCCATCTATTCTTCTTTCTTTCCCACAGATGGCGCCAAATTGTGTGTGTCAATTTCTGACCACACTGCCAACTTAGTACTCAACTGGAAAACACCGGCAGAATAGATTAAGCCCGAACGACCTGCAACAGAAAAAAAAGATTCCGGCGGTGGGTCGTCCACCCGGAGGCACTCCGACGATCAAGTTAGCAAAATATCTCTCAAAGATAACTAATAGTGCTTAACTCACTATTCAAAATACCAAAAGCATACTTTAGACCCATGGAGGTGCCTCTCTTTTATAGCAAACTCAATCCTAGTCCCAATAGAAGCTTAGCTTTATTGGACTTAGGATTACTGCTAATCTTGGACTCCCAGTAGGATTAGGATAAACTCTCTAAGAGTCTCATTTTTATCCAAACTGAAGTCTTCTCCCATTCTAGGACTCTTGTCCCTTATCTGCTTATCTCGGATTCCGGTATTCTCATAGACAACCTCGGCCTAGCCGAGATTACCTCAGCGTCATGATCAGGACATGTGGCACCTCGGCTGGCACTTCGGTGACACTTCGGCCACGTATTGTCATTCAAAAATTATGTTCCCACATTAACATACATGAATTGGGCAATAGCAACTAACACAATATTAAAAAATTTGCTATAAATTTTTTTATTGTGCGAAGACAAATAAATCAAATATATGTATTTTGTATTTTAAAGTTTCGGAATCCAAGAGTTAAACGACAAATTAATCTTCTGAAGTATTAACAAATGAAAGTATTCCTTGATCAAAAAAATGGCTCTAACACAAGTTAGAGAACTAGTTCTAGGAACTTTATTTTTTTTGTCCGTATACTTAGCATAAATTTATAATAAGGCAAAAAAACAAACACATACATGCGAATAAATAACAAATTAATTAATTTCCACACAAGTAGATCATTTTTTTAAAGTGGGAATTTATTTACAAATCAAATTTTTCACAAGAGGGAATTGAAGTATAAATTCAAAGGAGTGAGATATATTAGAAAATCATGAGCAGATTCCTTATAAAATCCAATCAAACAAAAGTGGTTGAACGGACATAAAAATATTATTGAGAGAGAGGCAATGTTCAATGCATCTAAATCCAAAAATGAATTGATTATTCCCTCTTGGGTGTTCAGTTGATATACTTTTAAGGTTGCAAGCTTCACAGTACCAATAAACAAATCAAAACCATTGATAAGCCTTTTAGACCGATAAGGACCGCGGAAATTTGGGATTGGGATGTGTAGTAGTGACTATTGCGAGTCTTATTTGGCCACTATTATGATAATTTAAACTATTTATTTTTTAAAAGATATTGAATAGAACATACTTATAAAAATTCAAATTAATCGGAGATCGGTATTATTTTCATCTAAAATATATTTGTATCTAAAAAATTGAATAGCAAATTTAATTTTAAGTATAAATATGAATACACACATGTTTTGATGAAAAATATATCGAAGTCCGATTAACTTGAATTTTTGTATGCATATTCTACTTAATGGTGGTGTTTGAGAACTTGAGTTTGGGATTTTTTTTTGATTTTTTTCATTACAAGACAAAAGTTTTACAAAATCAAAAAAAATAAATACAAATAAAATATCACATCTAACCCCGTAATCATTTTACTTTTTATCTCACAAACATCACATCTAACCACAAAAAAATCCAACTATCTTCCAAAATATAAAAAAAAAAAATTTCTCCAATAATATCTTACAACTAAAAAAACCTACATAAAAACATATTTGCCAAACACCCACAATGTCTTCTAAAAACTAAACAGTTTTGGATCGTCAAAATGGATCTAAAAAAGAACCCATTGACAGTGCAGCAGTCACTGCTGCGCATGGTGTACAGCAGCCTCCCCAAACCGTGGAAATTCTATAATACACTGAGTTACGATGTTTGTAAATATTTAGTTATAACTTATTAGAATAATAACTATGAATTTTCATAGCTTTTATTTTGTTTATGATAAAAAAAAGTGTTTGGTTATGTTTTCGGTGATGTTTAGTTATGACCCTTGGTTATTTGGTTATAATTCATTTTTATACTAGTTGTTATTATTTTAGTTATAATCAAAAATATTTTTGCTTATACCTTAGTGTTTGGTTATAATTAACTAAATATTATGGTGTTAATTTAATTAGGTATTTAAATAATAGATTTGAGTGATTTCATTATGTTTATATAGATATGCAGAACTAATTAATTTTTTTTAAATATAATCAATCGGATAAACTCAATTGAAAATGAAGAGTGAAATCCTATAAATATAAGATAAAGATATAAAAAAATAAAAATTGAAGAAGGAGAAAGATAAAATTATATAAATCTTCGAAAAAGAATAAATTTAACTGAAAATCAAGAGCGAGAGTGGATTCTGTAAATATAAAATAATGATTAAAAAAAAAATCAAGTTTAAATTTGAGGATGAACTATAAGAATATAGAAAGAAAAATTTAAATAAATTTCAGAAAAATGAGGTACAGAGAAATTCAATAAACATCAAATGAAGATTAAAAAAAAAAGAAATTAAGTTGAAATTTAAAAATAAAATAAGGTAAACCTGAAAAAAAAAAATAATAATAATAAATAAAATAAAATAAAATAAATATCTAATATAACTCTAACAGTAAAAGAACAAAAGAGGGTAGTAGTTTAAAAATTGGATAAGAGTGAAATGTCACCTATAATTTTTTAACAAAGCTTGGCCTTGGACGACCACTCTGCTATAATGGCTCTTTTTCAAATTTGCTTGTCTTCAATCAGATCCATCTTCAACTCTTTCAAGATCTAATCATATATAGGAAATGAAAATTTGAGAATAATAGATTTAACCAAAATCTTACTCAATGTTCTTAACACACGCAACAGACGACGGATGCATTTCTTTTTCATAAATAGAAGTACTCTTATTACTGAAGAAAAAAAAAAACATATAGAGAGAGACAATCAATGTGCCTTACACATTTTGATACTTGATCATTCACATCTTCTTCATCTCTCTAAGTATCTGAAGCAGCACTCTTCTGAGTTCATCTTTCATTCAGAAAATCAAACACTGAGCTATAGCCTTAAGCCCATCTACCCGTGAGAGGTTATCAAAAAATTTTAAAGAGATTTTAGCCAAGAAAAGCTGTGTGATTTTATCATCAATCTCATCTCTCTATTCTCTAAAGAGTAAATCTTTTGTATTTCCCTTTCCTTCAGAAGACACACAGAGCTTAACATTAAGCATGTCCACATTTGAGAGGTTTTTACACAAAATCAACGAGCTTCATCTTGTATATCTATCTGTGAGAGATATTTATTGTAAGCTTTCTTTGAAAGCAAAAACATCGCACTCATCTTGTAAAGCTCACTAGCAAGCCTGTAAAGCTAGGGAAATTAAGGTCTCTAGCAAGCCTCTAAAGCTAGAATTTGTGGAGGATTACTCCACGTGTTGAGAGGTTACTGGCACCCTTGTGAAGCTAAAAGATAGTGAAAAATCTCAAGAGAATCTTGAGGAGTGGATGTAGGCTTGGTTGAAGCTGAACTATATAAATTGTGTTTACATTTTTCTCTTCCCTTATCTCTTTACTTAACTGTTATAGCTAACCAATATATTTGATATACTCACTGTGTTAGCTATGTTTCATTGCCTTGTTGCTTGATCTTTCACTAATTAATCCATAGTTGTGCTTGTCCTTGTTTGTTGTATTAGTGGTAATTTTTATTGGGGTATTATTTTATTTTAAATTGTTGAAACTTAATTCAACCCCCTCTTAGGTTCCTTTTTGGGTAACATTTTCCAATGCTGCTTGATTCCTCTTAATTCAATATCGGATGAGAAGGTTATGCCCAAAATACGAAAGTTTGTCAAGGATGTGCAGCCACACTTGCCTTGTGCGGCTACAATTCCATTTGACAAACCCAAATTTTTATTTTTCTTGGACTAAATTGTGAATTAAACGTCGGTGAGGGAGGGCGCAAGTTAGCAATGGGGAAGCCCTAGGGGGATTTTCTTGACCCCCAAGGCTCATTTTTGCCTATAAACACACCACTTCTCCTCTCTTTTGAAGGGATTGGACTTTTAAGCAAGTTTTGTGAATTTTTGAGTGAATAAACTTGCTTCCTCTCACTCTCAACCCTAATTCTGAAAAACCTAAACCCTATAGCAACATTAACAAAGTGTGTCTAAGGTTTGAAGAGCTTGAATCAAAGTGAGGCTAGAACCCAATGGAAGCTTTCAAGCAAAAAAAAACTTATATTTTCTCACCTCTTTCTTGCTTGTTCTTTAATTTGTTGCAAATCGGCGAGTAAGTCCTCTATTTCTTTTAATTTCATATTTTTAGTATATAATCATAGTTAGGGTGTTACCAGGGCATAATCATCACGTAGGTTAGTTATTTTTGTCATTTTTTGCTTTGTTTTGCATGTTTTGTTTAGTTTAATAAAACAACGTGCTTAGGGTTAGATAAATCATGTAATCATCTCGCATGTAGCCCAGTTTAAAGCATCATTGTATCATAGTTTACATTATTTATATGTTAGTTGCTCTTTTATGCATGAAATCATGTTAGTAGCCATTAAACCAAGCTTAGGTTTGTATTTTGTATGTCTAGTTGCATATTAGGATCATGTTTATTTTATGTCTTCGCATGTAAGATGTTTGAGTGGGCATTTGAGTAAGTTTCCTGAATCTTCGTAACATGTGCTTGTTTGTTACATTGTGTTTTCTATAAAGCAAGTCTATGTACTTTTTGGTGTAAAATTGGATGTTTTGTTTGTTTTTATTAATATTATTTATTTTAATTCAAGTTTATGGCCATGATTTATTAAAAATCTATTTTTATGGAAAATCATTATTTGTTTTGGAAAACAAGGCTTTATTCTTTGAATCTAAAATAAATGATATTTATTTTATTTAAATCACCTAGCTTTAGGATTAGTAAAGATTTTAGGGTTTAATAATGGATTGTTTGAAATAATTAATTACTAAAATCGTAAAATAGAAAGTTAGTAGAGGCCAATCTTTGGATTGAACAAAATGGGTTACTATCATTCAATGACCTTCTCCCTCTGTACCTAAGTTCCCGAACCTAAAATTCTCTAGTTATGACGGATCGATCTTTAACTTAGTTTTCATTGTTAAAAGTTTATTAATTCCCTATAAAATTAAGTGGTGACTCTAAGTTGGTTAAAGCAAGTTGACACAACATTTGTATGGGAATGGGCTTGAGACTTGAAAAAGGCACGGCGCCTACACCAAGTTGAATCCATTCTAAAAGGCCTAGCTAGAGGGTTAGAAGGGGACATACCTTACATGTATACAACCACAGGGGAATGATCTGAGTAGGTTCGAGGAAGGTCCCTAACAGCCCTTCAGTGAAATCTAGACGCCATTCAGTATTACAAACAGCTCAATTAAGTCTCTTAAGGGTATTAGCTATGCCTTGTCTGTCATTAGTCCAAGTTAGATGAGGTCTAGAACATCCTAGGTCCATAAGGTTACAACAATTCATTATCGCATTGAATTTTTAGGTTTTGACTTAACTAGTGTTGTGGAGAAGCTACTCTTCTCATTTTGGGAATCAATATCATTAAGAATAATGCTTGGGACTCCCTTTTGGGGGTCACCCCCTCACCCCCTTTGCCACGTGGCGGGTGGTGATTGGAGGAGCAGGAAAAAAAAGAAAAAGAAAAAGAAAATGTAACCAATGAGAGAGAGAGGGGATGGGAGGAAAAGGGGGATGAATCATTGTTGTATCATTAAAGTCTCCTGCCGCAAACTAGGGTGAGTTCATGTTGTCAGCAATAGCTTCCACGTTTTCCAAGAGAATATCCCTATTTCTAGGGTTTGGGCTGGCATAGATAACCAAAAGGATCCAGTCTTCAAAATTATCCCTCTTGATATTTGCATGTATAAACTGAGCATTAACCTCAAGTGCTTTCACAATTGCTCTAAAGGGGCCCCAAAAAACCCAGATTCCACAATTTTTACCCATTAGGTCAACATGAAACGAAGCTGTAAAACCTAGTTTGTTAAAGAATTGATCCATAGAGCTTAGTTCGAGTTTAGTTCAACCTTAGTCCCCATTAGCACCAAGAAGGCCTGTGAGTTTTCTCAAGCTCTTTCATGGTTCTTTTAAAAGCCTTGTTGCCTGCAATTCTATATAAGTAGCTTTATGTTGGGGTTGAGGGAAAGATGAGAAGGGAACAAAATCAAGGGTTCCTATTATCTTTATCACTTTCAGCCGATCGAACACATATAAGCTCATGGAACTTAATCTAACTATGGTGTTCTTATTACCATAGTGATTCATCTCATTTTTCTCTATGATAACGTGAACCTCTTTGATCCACTAAATGAAACTTACTAGGTTAGTTGTTTTATTTCTCTTGATCTAACGCAAGGTAGATTGAGCTAAATTGAATTCTGTGTTGATTCTCTTCTGGGATCTCCATGTTCCTCAACACTTATTGATGGAATCGAAAGCTCAGATAAGGAAATTGAAAAGTCTAGGGGTTTCTTATTTTTGTGGAGTGATGGGCTCAGAACTAAAGTATGTGGTTGAGTAATGGTATTGATACTAGTTGTAATTAGAGTAGAGCAAAGGAGAGGTCTGACATTAGTATGGTAATCCATCATCTTTTTTGTATCTGCTAGGCAAAAAATTAGTTTTGAGAAGATGTTTTCTTACTTGGGTCTATATATTACTTCTCTCAGTTGTCTTATTATAATAGCTGGGTAAAAGCAATGATGAGCTCTCTCCTTGAGTTATGTTTGGCTGAGTTGGTCTTCCATTCCCTTTGACATGGGGTTTTCCTTAAAACCAAATCTGGGCTCAGTTTGGTTTACAAACTTATTCTTTGGGCCTCTCCTGCTTACCAACATTCATGGACCAAAGTAGTCTGGAGGTTTATCCATGGGTGGATCGTTAAGAGAATTAGGCCCGTCCTTAGGCTTCATGGGCCTCTCTATCTTTGCAATTCCAACGGTCAAAAATTGACCAGGTGTTGTGTTAGGTGTGATGACGCTGGTGATGCTTGCTAGAGCAACACCGTAACTCTCTTTCTCGATAGCCAACTATGAAGCAGAAGTAATGCATGTGTTCATACTCAATACCATATATATATTTTCCAATTTGCAAAGTGGGTCATCAATGATTGATTTAGATCGATCTCAATGCAAACCCTAACAAACTTGCCTCTAGTAGAAGTAACTGTATTGATGTCGATCTTGAGTGGTTTTCCAATTGTTTTGGCAATATGAAATAATACCTTATCATTGTAGTATTCAATGGGAAGCAAAAAGAATCTAACCCATATGGCTGTGGAGATTTCTTTTGCTGGAGAAGGTTTAAAATCATAAGTCCATTTACGGACCGTTAGGTAATGATGAAGGATAATCCAAGGGCCACCCGTATAGACCTTTGCACAATCATCTTTCATCTTGAATTTTATAAGAAAAAATCAAAGCCCTAAATCAATGACTTCAAAATCCCCTTGTACATGCCAAATTTTTAGCAGTTTGGTGATAAACAGCTTGTAGCCTATGTTTCGACCCAAAGGCTTGATAATATGGCAATCTTTCCATGGTCTTGGGAGCTTAATGCAAGGGACCCCAAAATCTAGCTCCTCATCAAGATTCAACTCATTTCCCAAATCTTTTGCCCGTGAATCTTCATCATTTGTTGAGAGGCGATCTAGACTGTCATCAAAAGCCCTTTCGTTTAGGCGTCTATTAGTGAGTGCCTCTTTGAAAGATTTAGGGTTAGTTTGGCATGTACTAAATAAGCTAAAATGTCAAAAAGTCACTATCTTATTTAAGTCACATCATCTTATTTAAATCACATCACCTCTCTAACACATCACATCAAACCCAACCCAAACTCAACCCAAACCCACCAATAAGTCAAAAAGTACACTTTTTTAGGACATCCCAAACCAACCCTTAATCACGGGTGCTTTTAAGGTCGGGCCTTTAGGAATAGCTTCCTTCAGTAAGGAATGATCAACTATGTTTTTATCACCATTTTCTTCATTAGCTTTGAGCTTCTTAGCACTTCATTAGAGCTTGTCTTGTTCTTCAAGGGAAACCTCGCTCAAATCGATACTAGAGCCGTTATGAGCGTTGAGAGCCATTTCATTCCTATCCAGTTAGATTTTCACTTTGCAGTATTAAATGAACAATTTTTAATATGAAAATAGTGATTAAACTTAATACTTAAGGGTTTAACTTTTCTTATATTTGCATATCAACATAAGAGAATTTAAAAGATCTGTAAAGCTCACCACAGATCCCGTTTCAATGATCTAAATTGTTTATTTTGTCGGACACATTTATAATGTATATTATTTATGAAAAAAATTAGATCGATGTGATAATTAAGTCATTTTCATGTTATTAGACCCTTCAGGTTCTCTTATGTTAAGATATGAATATGAGAGAAATCCGATCGACTTCGTTTGGCAAGTGGTGACTTTAGTCAAAAAGGTCACTTAAAAAACCCAAAAGGCAACAATCTATATCAAAAAGTCAAAAATTACTTTTTTTCTCTACTCTTTGCACATTTTTTGGTAAAAAATTTAAAAGTAATCCAAAATATATTAGTTTTTTTTTTATATCATATTTTAGTTAAAAAATTAAAAAGTTACTAAAAAAATATGTTCCCAAATGAGATTTTCCCCTTTAGTTTTGTGAGTAATATTTTTTTTTTTGGGGGGGACTAAAACATACTTTTCCTAGACCAAGCTTCAAATTGTTTTTAGAAATTATTTTTTTAATAATTTTTAATTGTTTTTATAAAAAGATGTGAAAAAAATAAAAAATAAAAAAATAATTAATAATAACTAAGTAAAAGTAAAAAAATATTACACCAAATGCCTCTTCATCCTGTTGATAAATATATCGTGGGTTTATCTGTTTACGCTCATGTCTTTAAATTTTAGTGTATATATTTATATATGGTTTGAGCCCTTCCAAATAATTATTTTTTGAGCAAATTATACTGATAGTCCTTATATTTTGGTTATTGTGTTATTTTGATCATTATAATTTCAACTAATTTGATTTTTATCCGAAATTTATGATTTTGTCTTAATTTGGTCCAATTAATTATAATTGCTAGCATTTTTTTTAATGAAAAATGCGCACATAAAAGGCATGTGTCTTGCTTTTAGGGTGAAATTGTAAACTAGATCAAATTAGTAAGTTAACCTCAACCAACTCAATGATAATTCTCCATTAAAAAAACCCTAATGACGTACGTTATCAATTTGACTAAATTGACTCAAAATAAAAATAAAAAAATTAAAGATTAAAATTGAGCCAATTAAAAGTGTAACTAAAATGACACAAGGGGCAGAATGTAGAGACTATCAGTGCGATTCACCTTATTTTCTTTTAAGAATCTTAACACTCTGCTAAATCATTTCATTGTGTGAAGTAAAGAGTTGTATTTTTGGTTCTTTGGTGATTTACAAAATTCGTTTGTGTGAATTAAAGAAATAGTTTGTTTGTTTTTTTCAACAAAGAAAAAAATTGTATTAAAGAGAGAAATTTCCCCTGCAGTCAGTCCAATTCTCCTAAAATTGCTTTTGCAACCATAACATTTAATATATATATATATATATTTCACATAAAATATTTTACCGAAACAAATGTTAGCATAAACTTATAAAATTAATTACACTTATGGACAGTACAAGCATATTAATCTGAAATTGTGTCAAGATGAAGTCTTATTCAATGGTGTTTCATATCATATATTTTCCAATTTGCAAAGTGGGTCATCAATGATTGATTTAGATCGATCTCAATGCAAACCCTAACAAACTTGCCTCTAGTAGAAGTAACTGTATTGATGTCGATCTTGAGTGGTTTTCCAATTGTTTTGGCAATATGAAATAATACCTTATCATTGTAGTATTCAATGGGAAGCAAAAAGAATCTAACCCATATGGCTGTGGAGATTTCTTTTGCTGGAGAAGGTTTAAAATCATAAGTCCATTTACGGACCGTTAGGTAATAATGAAGGATAATCCAAGGGCCACCTGTATAGACCTTTGCATAATCATCTTTCATCTTGAATTTTATAAGAAAAAATCAAAGCCCTAAATCAATGACTTCAAAAATCCCCTTGTACGTGCCAAATTTTTAGCAGTTTGATGATAAACAACTTATAGCCTATGTTTCGACCCAAAGGCTTGATAATATGGCAATCTTCCCATGGTCTTGGGAGCTTAATGTAAGAGACCCCAAAATTTAGCTCCTCATCAAGATTCAACTCCTTTCCCAAATCTTTTGCCCGTGAATCTTCATCATCTGTTGAGAGGCGATCTAGACTGTTATCAAATGCCCTTTCGTTTAGGCGTCTATTAGTGAGTGCCTCTTTGAAAGATTTAATCGCGGGTGCTTTTAAGGTCGGGCCTTTAGGAATAGTTTCCTTCAGCAATGAATGATCAACTATGTTTTTATCACCATTTTCTTCATTAGCTTTGAGCTTCTTAGTACTTCATTGGAGATGGTCTTGTTCTTCAAGAGAAGCCTCGTTCAAATCAATATTAGAGCTGTTATGAGCGTTGAGAGCCATTTCATTCCTATCCAGTTAGATTTTCACTTTGCAGTATTAAATGAACAATTTTTAATATGAAAATAGTGATTAAACTTAATACTTAAGGGTTTAACTTTTCTCATATTTACATATCAACATAAGAGAATTTAAAAGATCTGTAGAGCTCACCACAGGTGTCACAACCAAACCCGCCCTTACGGGTTTAGCATCGTAACCGGCCAGTAATCTGAGATTACCGAAGGCCTGCTTAACAGTAAGACAGTAATACAGAGTACAAGGCCTGGCAGAAGCCAAATCAGTAATTAAAATATGTCCAATGAGCTGTGACAGTCTGTATGCAAAAAAACTTTTCATACATATACACATTCAGAACAAAACAGTACTATACATATATATACAAACATTCGGGTTAGGGACCAAATCCCTACCATAACAGTACAGTACGAGTCTATGCAGTCTATACAATACAGAGACAAAAATGGAAAACCTAAAACACCCCGAAGCAGCCTTAGCTTGGCAGCACTTGGAACCTCAAGGTGAGGTATGATGGTTGGCTTGACAAAACAAGAGCTAATCCGACGCTCCTAGCTCCGGTCCGGTGCCTGGACACCTACATATATATATATATATATATAAACAGTAAGTTAAAGTCCAATGAATAACATATGCGTAAATAGGTTAAGAATGAATGTCCTTTCAGTATTGAAAACAATCGTTTATCAGTATATCAGTTATTCAGTTTGTGGCTCATAATTTATGCCATAACAGTCATTCAGAAACTATAATAGTCATATGTGGTACATCCAATAGCAAAACAGTACAGTAGGTCTTAACAGACCGAGCAGTCAATGATGGCCATCATATCAGTAAACAGTAGTGGTTCCAAACGTAGGAACCGACAGAGATCTCTGTAACAGTAGCAGTAACAGTTCAGTAACAGTAAATTGTTATGGATGCCACGAATACAGTTCACAAATAGGACAAACATTCATTCAGTAAACAGTGTCATTTCATAAAGCAGTACAGTCATTTGTTCAGAAAATAATCTCAATTGAACATATCTTTACAACATTGTTACTCACAGAGCACTGGGCTATAAGCAGCTAGAGCGTCCTCGGATGCCAACCTACACAGTTACAGAACGAACACACACTAAGCTACACAGTTGGAAAATAATAACTTAATCCCTAATTTGCCTCGCCGTGGTTCTACATCAATATCCTCGTTAAGATGCCTTAAACTAGGCCTAGGAGTGCCTAGGATAAAATGAGGATGCAAAAATGCACTTTAAAACATTTTTCATAATTTTCAGAAAACAAGGGTCTCGCTCGAGCGTGGCTTTCTACGCTCGAGCGGGCATGCAGACAAATGAGCTTTGCTCGAGCGTGACTTCCGTCGCTCGAGCGGACTGTAAGCTACAGTAAAAGTACTAGATGCACAAAAATCACGCTCGACGGGCGCTCAATCCACGCTCGAGCTTGAGACACAAGTCCTCGCTCGAGCGGATTGTAAACACATGCAAAGTACTGGATACACACATTTCACGCTCGAGCGCCACTTTCCTCGCTCGAGCGGTCTGCATGAACACAAGGCGTACGCTCGAGCGTGGAGTTCATCGCTCGAGCGTGAGTCCAAAATCTGAAATTTTCAGATTTGAACCTCAAGCTCAAAACTCAACTCTAATGCATCAAAACTCAACCTCTTGGGCCTATTTTCTGGAAAAACACTTTAAACCCATAATATAACATGTTTTGAATATCAATTTGTAAAATCAAAACCCAAGGGTGAGTCAATTAAACACCATTTTCAAATAAAACATCAAAAACATGATGAACATGCAACATGCATGAATTTAATCAACTTCAAAACTTTCAAAGCATGATCAAATGAGTTAATTCACTCACAAACATGATGAATTCATGGGCTATAACCCAAATATGGACATGCATGCAATAATTCCCATGAAAACAACTCTAAACTTCAAGAAATGCACATGCATGCATGATTCAAGCTTCAATTCAACCATCTTAAACCAATTTATGACCTTAGGCTCCTATCCATCATGAATCATGCAAGATATGACTCAAATGCAAGCTCAAGAAGATGGTTCTCCTACCTTAGACCTTGAATTACAAGTGTAGAAGCTCAATTATGCAAGACTCCTTCAAATTCTCTAAATTCTCCAAGCAATTGGTTGAAATCAAGTTTTTCTCTCTCTCTCACTCTCTCTAGTCGGTTGAGCTCAAGAAGATGGTTGAGGAAATGTTGTATGTCTAAGTGTACTCAAGCCTCAAGGTGTTGGAGAAAGTGGCCCACTAGCATGACAATTCGGTGAATAAGTCGAACTTATGTAATTTAACATTATTAAATCTAATTTAATCATACCAAATCACATTTCAATTAAATATACCATAAAATCACATAAATGCTAATTAACATAAATCACTAATCAATTTTAGATTCGGCCGCCGATAAGGCATTCAATTTGCAATTTAAACATAATACATGAACAGATAATTTAACAATCAAACAGATAGACATGCATTTAAACTAACACACTCAATCAATTAACTCAGAATTTCAATCAATCAGTCAGTTAACATGCTTAATCATAGATTAGCACTAATCAGTGGTGAGGGTTGTCACAACAGGTCCCGTTTCAATGGTCTAAATCGTTCATTTTGTATGACACATTTATAATGTATATTATTTATGAAAAAAATTAGATCGATGTGATAATTAAGTCATTTTCATGTTATAAGTTCTCTTATATTAAGATATGAATATGAGAGAAATCCGATCAACTTTGTTTGGCAAGTGGTGATTTTAGGGCTAGTTTGGGAAGACAAAACAAATGCACTTTTTGACTTTTTATGAAATATGAGTTGAGTTTGAGTTGGGTTTGAAGCGATGTGTTAGAGAGGTGATGTGACTTAAATAAGATGATGTGACTTAAATAGGATAGTGACTTTTTGTCTTTTTTCAATTATGCCAAACTTGGCCTTAGTCAAAAAGTCACTTAAAAAATCAAAAAGGCAACAACCTATATAAAAAAGTCAAAGATTACTTTCTCTCTATTCTTTGCACATTTTTTGGTAAAAAATAAAAAAGTCATTCAAAACATACTAATTTTTTTATATCATATTTTAGTCAAAAAATTAAAAAATTACTAAAAAAATCTGTTCCCAAATGAGGTCTTACCCTTTAGTTTTGTGAGTAATAATTTTTTTTTTTGGGACTAAAACATACTTTTCCTAGACCAAGCTTCGGATTGTTTTTAGAAATTATTTTTTTAATGATTTTTAATTATTTTTATAAAGAGATGTGAAAAAAAAAAATAATTAATAATAACTTTTTAACGATGAATGTTTGTTTGATTTGATTTGATTTTTTAAAAGCTGTCTTTAGATGAATTGTTGTTTATTATTAATAATTTTTTTGATATTTTAATTAATTTTTTTTTATACTTTTAGATGACCTAATCAAGATGCATTTCAAAATTAAACACAAAATTTAATAAAAATATTAAAAAAATAAAATTTCAAATAAAACTTGGCGTGCATTTTTCGTTTTTCTTTTTTTTTTCAAATTTTCATTTGTTTTTAGTAAATTTTTTTTGCTTCATATATTAGTTAATTTTTTAGATAGATCTAATATTGATATATCTAAAAATAAAAATGGCTAAAATATAAAAAAAAAAGCTAAGTAAAAACAAACAAAAACACATCTAAAAATAATTTTTAAAATGGAGAGACTTCTCTCCCGTTCATATCGAATTGGAAGGTGCTGTTAGGCCATCGTGAGCCTACCACAAAATTTACATCAATAATTCGAACTGTTTAATGTTTAAAACTCATCGAGTGTTTCGTTTATATAAAAAAAATACTTTGATAAGATATCAATAGTTAATTGACCAAATGATATTTGTGCCAACCGTAAATATAATTTTAAAAATAAATTATTGATACAAATATGATCTAATAATTTTTTATAAAAATAAAATAATAATTCAATACAAATTTTGTAGACCTAGAAACACCCTTTAAAAAAAAAAATAAAATAAAAAATCCAACCGTGGTGAAAAGTGTAACCAGAAGCCCAAAATTCCAAACAAGGCCTAAACAAATCATAATGAAGACTGGAGCTCGAGGTCACCACCGAGGGAGGGTTGGATTGAAATGAAAAGAGAAAAAAGTTGTCAGGTGATTTGAGTCCGGTTTGACAAACACTCCACCCCGCGTCATTTCAAAACACTCCACCCAAAAAACGGAGGGAAGACCAAAAGCTGCGTTGGCGGCAAAATTACCCAACTCTCTCTCTCTCTCTCTCTCATACACACACACTCAACAAGACGTACCAAACAAACAAGCTTTTTATCTTCCATCACTTCACCAAATGCAAATACCATCATCTCTCTCTCTCTCTCTCTCTGAGCTCGATCGTTATGTCACCGTCTCATTCGATTTCCAAAGGTGCGTTTTCAATCCCAACCATTTTTGCTTCCTAACTCTGTTTCAGATTGTGGTTTTGTTGATTGGTTGTTTGTTTGTTTTTTTCCCTTCCCTAACCTTGTAACGCAATTGAGGTTTTTGTTGTTAGTTTGAAGTTCTTTACGCATTGAATCGTCGACAATGAAGCTTGATTTTAACAATCACGGCCTTTACAATGTTCGATTTCGGAAACATCAATTTGATTATTAATTTTTTTTGATTTTTGATTTTTGTTGTTTTATTTCTCTGATTGTGGGGTTGGCTTGTGGAGTCATTGATTTACTCTTACTTGTATCTTTAGGATCCGTTTTGATGGATGTGTATGTGTATTTTAAATCAAGAAATTTGAGTTAAGCAGAGAGAAAAATTATAGTAAATATATTAGTAGAATACTTGTAGTTAATATAGAATTCTTATATTGATTTTAAAAAACTATTATTAGATAGTTATTTTAAATTCATCATTATAAAGTCATCTAATTCAATATTGAAATTCATAGGTAAATTGTTAAATCTAAATTCAAGCGATTGTCTATGCATTTCAAATCCGTATTCATCCAAATAGATCATTAGTCAATTTATTTATTTATTTATTTTTTTGGGGTTCATTTTACCTTAAGATTGCTTATTGATGCCATAGCCCTGTACATGACTGCCGTTTAATTTTATTGAATTTTCCCTCTTTTAAGTGGTTTGGTTTATGCAAGTTGTCATTTTTGGGAAGCATTTCACTTCTAATGTATAAATTCTATGGGAAATACAACCTTCCATCCTTCTTCAACTTCCTTGAAAATTGAGGTAAGTTATCAAAGATGGTTCTGTTGCGTGTCTTTATGTTATGGGTAAATTACACTGACCTCCCTTGAGTTTTAACATAATTACATTGGGTTCCCTAAAGGTTGACATAACAATTAACTCATTTTTCATCAGTAATTTGTTAGTCACATGGATGAAAAAAATAATATTGTCATATGTTTTATATTAAAATATGTAATTTTTACTTGTTTATTCTTGTACTTTTATATCATCTTCATTAGTTTTGGACCTCTAGTTTCTTTAGCTTTACTAAAAAAGAGGTCAGTGTACTTTAAGGGAGGTTTTGTAATTTTCCATTATGTTATTATGCTCAACATTTTACCTTGTTCTAATTTTGCAACACACTTTATAGGCATTCTATAATCCCATTTTTGATGTCATTGAATTAAATTACATCTGTAGCAAAAAATGTAAACCCTTATTCTCAAATGTGTTGCTTCTTACGGATGGGGATACTGGCTATTGCTGCCTGTTGCCGAAGTAGTTTATCTGGTTTTATCTTATTATCCAATTTCTGTAACTTGCCCATTTTTAATTGTATCAATTCTTTCTTATTCTTGTCATAGCATTGTCTGCATTTTAGTTATGCTCAACTAACATTCTGTCCCATAAACTTCTGTCGGGTTTAATTTGTTGTTTTATAGACATTTCTAATTATACACTGGAATGCTTATGACTCTCCAGAAGTACTGCTTTGCATACTTTATGACGGAGTTTTAAATTGACATACCTAAATCAATTAAAATCTTTTCTCTCTTCCCACTTTTCTAAGTTTGGCTTCTTTAAGAACATCAGGTGCATTATATTTTAAAGAAACAATAAAATTTGATCTGCATACTGTTTGGCTCAAAGGGTCTTGGTAGACATTTAATTTTTTTGGTCTGTCTTTTAGTACAAACCATTGGAGTTCAGTTTTCAAAAGGTTAAATGTATCCTAGATAACAAGTCAGTATTGTAGTTTAAATTACTATGCTTCCTCCTGTAGGATTTTAATAGAGATCCATACCCAAGATCTCAAGTCTAATTAAGATAAAGAATAATAGATGTGCAAGTGATGCCATTGATGGAGGTAATGCAAGCGGTATACATCTTGTTGGCTATCTTCTTTTGCCTCCAAAACCCTACTCTACTTGTCTCACAGGGATGGGAAACATATGAGGCTAGGATTTGGAGTGGGAACCTTAACCACATATTTATTAAAGCCCTATTCCATATTTTCCCATCGATGGAATTAAACTTTCTACGCGTATGGTTTAACCCACTCTCACTTTAATGCATATAGCATGGCCGAAATACGTGCTCCTAGACACGTGTCACGACCTGGTCATATTTCTATATTGATCATGGTATAATGGGCCTAACTAACACCATCATATTCGATAGTAAACAACGGATAACTATATGTTCCATATAGCCCCATCAACGGAAGATTGCTAACACCACCACGTCCCAACAAATTCATTCACTAAAATTCAGTGTGAACTTTAAATTTTGTCTTTTACTATTTTTGGGATGCCAACATTGCTCAATAATATTCTTAACGTCATGTTGCTCTTTCTAGTTCTGGGTTTTTGGTCTCTTTCTTTGCTGTGTATGATGTATAAAAGAGCAGACCCTAACAAAAAAAAAAAAAAAATTGCCTAGTAAAAAAAAAACAGCAACTGGATGGTGTGTTATTTTGCTGCTTATTGAAGAATTGCTCAACTTTGAGCGTGAATTAAATAACTAGGATTGTGTTCATTATACATAAACAACATGCCCATTCATCATGGGATAAAACAAGTTAGCCAATCCTCATTTGTCCCCTCCAATCAACATAGTCACTCTTGTTGAGTGTCATGCCGCAAAATGTTGGTCTGATGGTGCCCATCTACATTGTTTGGATCTGGTGGCAATTATAGTGAGTGCATTATTCTTGCTTGTCATCAGTTTTACCTTTTGTCCTAGTTAATTTGCTAGCTGGAAAGTGTAGTCTTGCCAAGAGAGGACGGGGTGCCCTCGTCTTCTGGTCGAATCCCCTTACGCAAACAAAACCTGCAAAATAAAAATAGCAGGTTATACATGCTACTCAATAAAGAGAAGTATTGTATATATATACCTGGGACATGTTGCTGACCAAAAAAGTACCAGGGTCATGTAGTTTATTGTGTGAAATAAGTTTTTTATAGCTTGCACAGGCGACAATTTTTTTCCAACTTTTGAAGATTGAGATTATGCTTGTGATTCTCCCCCTTTCTTTTGATCGACGGGTATATCCAGGCCTCTTTGAGCGCTCAACTTATCCCAGACACATGTAGTCCCCTTGTCCAAATAAATCCTTGGGTTACCCCATGGGATTGACTCGAACTTACGAGAAAGGTTCCTGACCATCTCATCTGCCCTTTGGGATTTTTGTTGTGAATATATTGTGTCAATGCGTGCAGCGTAGGAGCCAGAAATTTTCTTGTGGGGGTGGGGGGAAAATTAATATGTTGGTCTTGGGAAAGCATATGTGGTGCCACAATGTGGTTTTTATTGGTTGAAATAGTGGGAACTAGCACTTATATGCTGATTTTTGGGAGACAACTAGACAATTGTTGCCACATGAATGGTGTGGAATATTGCTCCAAGGGTGGGGGTGGGGGGTAAATTAATATGTTGGTCTTGGGAAAGTATATGTGGTGCCACAGTTTGGTTTTTATTGGTTGAAACAGTGGGAACCAGCACTTATATGCTGATTTTTTGGAGACAACTAGACAATTGTCACCACATGAATGGTGTGAAATATTGCTCTGACCGCCAAATAACTTATCGAAAAATATATAGCTATATATTACAAAAGCTTTTTAGACTTTTGCGGGGACCAGGGCCCCTGCCGGTGCCCCTCCCCCGCCTCTGGCCCTGGATGCATGTGTAGAAGTTGATGATCAATAACCCAATTGTTTTATCTCTTAAGCTGTATTATGCTATCCAGACCGTAAGAATATTTCCATTAACAACACTTTACATCATGCCACAAAGAAGGCATAATACACAGTTGCTAGTTTTTAAAAAGTTGGTGTAATTTTTAAAAGTTAACCATTATATAAAATATGGATTCCCATATGCTAGTTTTAAGGGCCCCAATCCCCACTTGGGACATGTCAAGAACATATCTAGGAAGATTTCCAATTTCTTATCATTGTTTTGGTTAATCCCCAGGACAATATAATATTTTTGAGGCTTTGTTAAATTGGTTCGGGTAAAGTTGGCTTATGTGCAAGTTGGATTTGGTTAATTTGTTTTTGTTAGTTTTTCAGTCTTCTGGTCATGGTAACAAGAGAAGGTTGGCTATGATAATTTTTGTGGATGTGCATTATATGGTGTTTTGTAGAGTATTGTACAATTATTATTTATTTGCTTTGGTGTGTATTGTGTTGTGTACATAAGTTGAAAACTACTGAAAGCAACCAGAAGAACATAAGTTTGTGCTTTTTACATACCTCTCCAAAAGCAATATTGAATAATTTCCGTTGATAGACCTAATATACAAAGAGAATACGTGAATTTCATTTTTGGAATGAAGATCATGAATGACAATCAATCTTTACTGTTCATTACCTTTAAATATTGTAGGTATAGAGGTTCCAAAGTAAACTGTGCGTCTTGGCAAATTCCAAATCCAAGCCCTAGGAACATCAATTGGGTTAATGCTAGAGTCATGGTCAGCAAACACCTGCATAGGAAATCTTCTTTACTACTGCCTATCTGAAGAAGTGTGTTTGAAAGAGAGAGAGAACTCGAATTAGCTGAATATAGGTATCATTATTTACCTCATTAACTTGAAAATATGTACCATTGAGTGGAAAGCTCCCTCTCATAGCTGTTCGACATGGTATCTGTTCATATGACGTGTCACAAGTATCAGATGAAATTTGATGTAACTAGTTTGTTGCATCCTATACATAGTAATGATATGCATATCCTCACCAGAAGGGTCCCTCGAACAGTATGGGAGTTTGCTTCTCGGAAGCTATTGCATGAAAAACACGTATTTTCATCACATAGTTTGCCATATTCTTGGGAACTACACCTCCTTTCTGGTGGTTGAATTGAATTTGCAGTTTCACCTGACAGAACATTGACACATTCAGTAGCATCAATTAATGAACCCAAAGAGTCAGATTAAACATTACTGAGTTAATTGTCCAATTTTCCACGTTCAACTACTTGCCTAGTTGCATAGGGATTGAGTGGGTTGCTTAGAATGCTAGAAGCATGAATGAGCTAATCATTAATTTTCCATGTCCCCTAAATAATGATGGATGATCCTGTTGTACAATTGTTCAATGTTTTGAGCTATCTTAACGAGTTGGGTGATATGTGTGTATGCATTTTGTACTTACCAGGTGTCCATATAGCAAGAAGGTATGAGCATGGGTCATCAGGTTCTCGTTTGTCCAACTGTAATTTTAGCAAGTTTATTCAAATAGAAAATATATTTAGACATGTGAGAGTCGAATAATGTATTTCTCAAAATGTAGATGCAGTAATACTAACCCCTTCCAGTAGAGGATGTGAATCTGGAAGCTCATAGCTGCAGAATGGGAGGAAGCAATTGGTATATGTTAGCAAGGATTCAACACTCCATTACATTCTAGGGAAAATAATTTAGTTGATAAGGATCCTTTCTTGCTAATTAGTGATTTTTTTAAATTTTTTTTTTTGTAACATTTTCCTCATCACTTTGCAACATACTTTCTCATCATGGTTAGTTTGGCTATAATTTTGGAATGAATTTGTTTTCTATTCGGTTTAGTACTCTTGTAATATAAATAGGTTTTTCCTAGCTTCATCAATTATTATCTGAGAGGATCATGAACAGTTGGCTCCCATTTTCTGTTTCTAAAAGGAATCTTATTCTATCTAGTAAGAGGTTAATGGCTTTAATGATTTTGTCAATCTTTTGGAGATGCGGGAAGTGACTACTTACACATGGTGTTCTGTTCTTAGCCGGCTCACATTTTTGAGTTTAGGCATAGGGATTGAAGCAGCTTCTGTAGTCAAAGCTACTAAAGCATTTGACATTTCGCCCTCCTGAAGTTCCATACTCTGTTGCATGTAGTTTTGCAAATTTTGAGTCAACTCTGCAATATTGAGTTTGATTGTAGGAATTTCCTCAAGATCTTCACAAAACGCGTCCTCAATGTCACTTTCTGGTATTTGTGGTTGCTCATGCTCTGGCGTTGCTGGTTCTTCAACAATAGGCTCTGGTGTTCCTGGCACTTCAATAATAGGTTCACAGTTATTGATTTGAGATTGTGCTTGCAGTTGTTGATTAGCCTGAGGTAGAGGTAGAGGTAGAGGTAGAGGTAGCTGCAATGGTTTGATGACTTCATTAGTTGCTTTGTTTTCAGTTGCAGTCACTATTCTTTTCTCTTCTGGCCCAGGGAGGGCAAGCCTTGCACTGCATCCGACATGGTTCATTAGTCATTCAGTATATCAGAATATGCTTAACATAGATATTATGGGTTTGTTTTTGCAAAGCTTTGTGATACTGAGCTTTTGATATCTTATATAACATGCAGTATTTTAATAACCAGAATGATGAAGTGAATTTCATGTATTTGACAGTTGCCAAACAAATCTACTGTCCTAGAATCAATTATGATATGATTTTCATCAGAACAAATGTGGATTAAGTTGCTTTTCTTGCTTATGTTTATCTTTTAGTATCTGAATATGTATAGAGACACACAAACACATGCATGCATGTATATATACGTATGAATGTATGTGCCTTCAATTTGTATTTTCATCTGTAATAGCTATGTTCCTGATGATTATCATTCAGCTGGTCATGATTTTCCACATATCATTTGTTTGTGATTGATCATTTGAAAAAAATTCAAAATTTGTAGAACGTAGGTGATATTGGCATTCAGAAAAAAGAAAAAGAAAAACTCAACACACAGAAATCTCATTCAGATATTGGCATGTGTGGTGATTTAGGTGTAGAGATCCATTGCAGATGATGTACAAACCTTGCAAATGCACTTGCAAAATGCCGGCATTCTCCTCTCATTGGACATGCATTACAATTTGGTTTGCTTTTGGTACAAAACACCTGCAAAATTATAATGAATCCTTGCCAACCTTGTTTGTAATTAATCATCAGTTAGGGGGAAATCACCACATATTTCTAGAAAATACTACTTACCTTTCCAAAAGTAATCATCTGGTAATGTAATTCGTATCTGTGACAAATAGCATTATGAATGAGTAAATGCCATTGCATAATTTAACAATAAATAATAAATAATTTAATGTTCTTGCCAATTCATATATATGTAAAGTATGCATAAATCAGTTTGGGTATAGATGCCAACAGAAATATCTATTTACAATGTTCTTTGGTCAAGCTTGCAGAGTCGTGGCCAGAGATATCTCTGAATTGATTCCAACACTGGGTACCTATGTAGGAACAGCAACATTAGCTTTGCTATTGTGAATGTCCATTGTACTGATGTAAATCAGTTGGCCCTTAATACTCACAGTTCTAGAAGATGCAACTGTAGTGACTCAGGCAGCGGCTGAAGGGGTACCCATCCTAGTCTGACAGCTATACGTCCAACGTTTGTGTCAACCTTTTGAAGATTTACAAGTGTAAAATGTTTAAGATTCATCCATCTTATTTTGATATGTCGTGTACTTTTAACTTATAACTTACCGGGAAAGCAAGATGGTGAAGTGTCAAAAGCCGCACACACTCCACGCTTTTCAAGCCCAACCCTCTTACACTCAACAGATATTCTCTACAAGCAAAAAATTTCTGTAAGTACTTGTTTCATTGTTCTTTTTATCATATGGAAATTGTTCTGTAACGTATAGAATGATCTGAGAATTTTCTGCGGGCTTACTTTACTTCGTCAGGTGGAACATCCCTCAACCATTCAAGATCTATGCTTCCGTGTTCTCTAACCAGTCTGTTCAGGAAATCCTGCATTTTCTCAACTATCATCAGTTAAATGACTTTTCTATACATTGAGTGTCATAACATAGGCAATCCATCTGCAGTTTAAACAATGGAATATGAGATGGTTTGTTATGGAATATATTTACCTTAATTCTCTCCGCTAGCATGTTGTTCATTCCCCTTGCTTTGATGGTGTCAGCAATCTCGTTAACATCTGCACACCGTACTGCTTCCCAGTCCAACGAGTCCATTGTGTTGGCTGTTCTTTCTCTTTTACCTTTGGCTTGTGCCTGCGATCTTAAGCTATCCCAGTCAACTGTGTTCTGTTTCTGCTTTCCATTCCTAACCCTCTTCACTTTGGAAGTATCAGAATTAATTGCCTTGCTAGGAAGATATCCATGGTCTTTCAAACTTGACTCAACTGCCTTATGTTCAGTGTTTTCTGGGTTATTAGTTACGGTGGTGCTCTGTGTGACATCCAAGGTCTCTGTTGAAAGGTTTGGAGCCTCAAGAACTTGCTGCATTCTACGATTTTGCTCTTGAGTCTGTGATTCAATGTTATCCTTGGGATTCCCAACTGGTCTGTATTGAGACTGGAAGATCCTATTCACCTTTCCGTGAATTCTGCTGCATGCATGATTGTTTTCACTGGGAGATTTTGGTGTTTCTTGGAAACTCGTAGCCATGACCTTTCGAACCATAGTCCGGCTTACAGATTCTGCCGTTACTTCACTTTGTTCACTTGTGCAGTTTTCTTCATTTTTCTTGGAAATATCAGAAGACAAGCTTTTTTCTCCCAACATTGTGAAGGATTCAACTTTCAGTCCCAAGTCAGTGGTCATTTGTAAACAATAATTATTGGAAGTGATGATCTGCCATGAGGAGGTTTTATTATCCAAGTTATCCTTGTTTTGTTTTTGTGTGTCACATTCTGAACTATCCTTGTAGGTGGACCCATTTTCTTCATAAGACGATGCATTTCCAGTCTTGTGATTGTAAATTCCACACAAGGTTTCTGCGCTCCGTAATAGCTCCACAAAAGAAGAGCCAACAAGACTGTTGGGATTTGATCTGGTTCCTGGATTTGCTTCTGAGTTGTCATGCAAAAATGATCTTATTCTTTCAGTGGTTTGAGCCATTGATGAGTCCACAGAGTTTTGAGAGGAACCGACAGAATTCTGAGAAGAAAGTACATCATCTGTTTCTCTTCTGTCTCCCGTGAAACCTGCCACTGCTTCTGTGAGCTGATTCACCACTGTGTCTGTTGATGATTTATGGTATATCTCTAGACTATTTCCAGAAATATCTGAGGATTTACATTTCAAATTATCTGTTGACTTTACACCACCGCTGCTGCTTCCTAGAAATTCATTTCCACTGACAACTTTTTCTACAGTTGAATACATTTCATGCAGTGTTATAGAACTCCTGTCATAGGCTGGTTGATTTGACTTCTCTTCATGCCATTTGATGGAATCCTCCGGGTCCAGTATGCACACTTCTGGTTCTTCGACTAATATACTTGTCTCTTCAAAGCATGGGCTGTCAAGCGGAAAGTGTGCAGCAAGAGACATGAAGGCAGAACTGCAAAGAATAAACTAGAGTGAAGAGGTTTTCTATTACAACTGGTGTTAATTTTTTTGTTAAGTTAGAAACTCCAATTGACCTAGAAAGATGGTCTGAGACATTTTGAGTAAGGAAAACTCCAATCACTGAGTCCACAACTGATCCTTTCCATGGAGAGAAGCGTCTATCTCCTGTGAACATTACATTGCACTGTAAATATAACAAAATTTGCTGAATGAACCAATGTTCCTGTCATTCCAAAGTTTGAGAAAAAGAAGAGCGTGCCCTAAATGTTTGTGGACGTAATGACTGTTTAGGCTTCTTGATACTTTCTTTGTTCAGGTCCAAGATAGAAGTAGATATTTGGGAAACAATATGCCAGGTATTTAAGTCTTACAACTTAGTGATAAGTTTGTATGTATACACAATCTCTTTCATTAAGTTGCTATTAGGATAAGGTTTTCACAACTTGAGTTTTGGCATATTGCATTAGCTATCACTGCTATCTATGTCTATAATTTTGAAATCTCTTATATCTTTTGTTTTTACCACTAGTTGCCAAGGTAATATGGCTACAAGAAGTTAATTGTATATATTCTAAGTAACATAGACACAGACACGATACAGTTGTGCGGACACAATGGTGTTTAAAAAAATGCAAGACATGATATGTGTGGCACAAGTTAATTAATTAATTTGTTTATATTATGATTAATTTATGATATGTCAAACATATGAGTAGTTTATTTAAAGGTAATGGAAAAAGAAAAAAAAATACTAATTACAATAAAAAAAAATATATATATTCCATAATCTAAACATCAAGATATCATTTATGCAACAATTGCATTTTAAAGAATGCAAATAAACATTAAAATATATATGTATGCATCTTATAAATGTTTCAAAGCATAAGTTCTAAAGTTGCATTATGAAGAATGCATATGATTGTTATTATGGAGAGATTCATTGCATAGGTCAATCAAGATTTTTTGATCTAGGAACAATTGAGGTCAGCCAAGATTTGATGAGGACAAAACTATCTCCTATTGATTATTGTGATGGTTTCACAAAAGGAGATTGGGTTGAACTCAATGACGAAGAGCAAATAAAAGAAGAGTTAATAGAGTCTCTAAATGCAACAAAAAAAACTAAATGGGGACACACTTGGTATTCCAAGGTTGATAATTGTGTGAAGAGAAGTTCCACATCGCCTCAGGTACTAAAGCAATGGTAAGCATATAAGTGTGAGGGCACCCACCACAATAGCTAGCTTTTGGGATCGAGTTATACCAAGACCGTGTAACTAAGAAGCATGGATACAGACACGTGACACGACACATGTACGACACGGACACGCCGACATGTTAATTTTCAAAAAATGCAGGACACGACACGAGGAGGACACGCATGAAATACATAATTTTATATATTTATTATCTGTTATATATATATGAATATATCATTCAAAGATAATAAAAAATACAATATGACACTAATTGTTATAAATTTATATGGTTTTTATTTTGTTATTGTATCTTAAGTTATTTTGTTCAAACTTATAATTAGCTTGACGTAGACATGTGTGTTTAAACGATTGACACATGTGTCCTTCAAGTGTCCAAAGAGTGTCAAAGTCTTTCAACAATAGGACACGTTTTGAAGAGTGTCGGACACGTGTCCTGAGAGTGTCCAAAGAGTGTTGGGGTCCGACACGTACCCGACATGGATACGTCACCTTCCTAGAAGTGTCCGTGCTTCTTAGCCGTGTAACAAATTGAAGGCTCAACCAAATCTAAGACGGAGCAAAGTTGAGAAAATTCTATAGCAACATAAAATTCACTTTGTTGATTGTCTTGGTATGGAATGATTTAATTTGATTCCCAATCCCAATGCATGTCTAGTTGATCTTGTCAACCAGTTGAAGCATAAAGATGCTGTAAACAACTTTTGGAAGAGGAACTAACAATTAAAGCATTCCAAGCATCTTTTATTTGGCATGGAAGATGGAAATTTTTTGGTTTGAACTCGAGGAAGATTTCTTTTGAAGAAAAGTCTGATGTAGGACAAGAGTTTAAATGTTTCTATATTTTTATTTTAAATATTTTTGATATAGTATTTGTCTAGGAAAATCATGTAATATCCTAGAATTATTAGGGTTTTATTTATTATTATTATTTAATTTGCATTTATTTTTCCCGCTAATTTTTAGGTTACTTATTTTTCAAGAATTAGGCTAGTTTCTTAATTTTTAGATTGATTGGTGTTCAATATTGATTGATTTCCAAGGTTTCAGTTATTATCTAAGGCTTTGTTTGGGAAGTGAGTAAAATAGTGAAAAAGCTAAAAAGTTGTTATAAATTGTCACATCGTTCTATTTTTTTGCATGTCTTTTTATAAAAAGTCAAAAAGTCAATTAAAATAGTCAATTTTTAAACGAGCCCTAAATACCTATAGAAGTTTTAGGGTAAAAAATACAACTTCTATCAATAGAATTAATTCTTCTTTGAGAATTCTTCTTTTCCTTGACGATTCAAAGTTTCTTTCTGTGTATTTGGGATCCTTTGTCTACTAGAATGATATCTAGTTCCAAGTGATAATTTTGTTGTGTCACAACATATATTTAGCTACTTAATAAGATATGATTTTAGCATTCCTAAAAAAGGATTTGAGACTTAAGTGGTGTGTAGACATTTAAATGATTATCTGTATTGATACCTTGTACGAGATGCATGCGTGCAATAAATGAGTCTGCCCGCCCTTGGAACACTCGTCGTTCTTCTTCCCACCATTTTGCTTTCTCTTCATCGGTCCCATCAATACCTTCACTGTTTATATTTTCCAGAAGAAGCTTCCATACTCTATTTGTCTCTTCATCAAGGTCAACTTTAGGTCGCTGTCGCCATTTCCTAACAAGACCAAATGAACCTTCAAAAGGCACCACCGTTCCATCTCTTTTATAAAGAACTAGTGCATTTTTCTTTTCAAATCTTAAGTTGTAAGGAACAATTGCACCCTGCTCTTGATATGTGACTTGTTTGCTTTCCCGATTGATGTCTAGACACTTTAAATACTCAACTATTGCATCAATAGTGGGGATTCTCTTCTGTTTTGCACCTGGAAGATGACATGCATTGAATGCCTCGGTGTATTTAGAAAAGAAATCACTTTAACAGAATGGGTGCCTCTCAATAAACAAAAGAATCATCTATAATCATTTACTTAGGAAGTACCTATTGACTTGCAAAAGGATTGGTTGTAGGTATACATACCAGTAGAGTTTCTTTTTGTCCGCTTCTTTGTTGTCATTGTTGCACGAGTGTCTGCAACCAGTGCTTCCATGCATGTGTGAGGGTGATGTGAAATTTCATACAGCTGCTTATTATCCCGTATTGGTGCCCCTCTAGCAGGAAAACTTGGCAATTGTTTTCCCTTTATAATTCTAATTAGTGAAGCCAAGTCGCGTACCCGAGTAGGGCCTTTGGATCTCTTCTTTGTCATCCTTCCTTTCTGGTCCAAAGCCAGTTTACATTCGAAAGTTTTCTGTTTACCCTGAGCATCTGTAAGTGGAGTAGTTTTGGTTGAGGTTCTGGTAGTGTTAAATTGAGCAGTAGAAAACCTGCAATTGGTTTCTGTTGTATAAGGAGTTGCACAGGCATTGTTCAGAGGCCATGGTGTTGCTCGTCTCGCACTATTTTCTGCAGCAGTCTCAATAGACAATATGTTGGACATAGTTGAACTGTGCGCTTTCTCAGTTCTCTTTTTCTTGTAAATTGTAGGAAAATGCATGCCAGGAATTCTGTTATTGTTATATACATTTGCTGGAAATCTTGCCAGATATTCATGCAAAGAATTGTAATGACGTCCAATCACATTTGTGCGGCTGGGTTCTGCCTCATCAATTGTGCATGAATGTACCCTCTTTAATCCCCTTGCTTGTTCTCCCTCGGTCAAACATGCACTGCTGCTGCAGATGGAATCGTTTGGACTCCTCGGTGTGGATTGGATATCAGTATTCATCATCATTTGTACAATGCTTCCCTGTTTATCATATGTTTCATTGGAGAAAACTATCTGACATTTTCCTCTTGTATGCTCATTTCGGGCATGACCCTTTAAGTTTTCATGTGATCGATCAGTTTTGGCTGGGGTTGGGGGGCATGGGGCTTGTCTTTCTGGCATTGCTATGTAATCTTCTAGCACTTTGTTCATGGAGCGGTTAAGTTCATAAGCAATGCCCACTTGTGTCTTCTCAACCATTGCCTCTATCCCTTGGCCAAGGTGAACAGTTGATTTTGATTCAACTCTGGTATAAAAGTTTTGTGCTTGTGATTCTGCATTCTCATTGGAATGTGGCCTGTATGAAGAGCTTTCTTCTCTCACTGGGCTTTCCAAGTCAAAATTTAATGTTCTCCTGCAGGATCTTGTTACACGCGGTGCTGTTTTTGGATGAGTACTTTTGCTTGTCACTTCCACTGTGGGAGTGCCTGGGGTTTTGTTGAGTCCATTTTTTCGGACATACTTCCTCTTGCCTGTTGTGTTTTCCTCGGGGGCCACAGGCTTTGGGGTCACTGGCTTTCGAGTCCTTTTGGGCTGGCCTTCTATAACCACTTTGGGCCTGTGCTTTTTTCTTCTCAGTTTCTGTTGTGTTCTGTTCAGGTCAATGCCAGGGTTGCCTTCCTTGTCAGGGTTGTGATTCTCGTGCAATTGTGTTGAAATAGCAGAACTTGACAAACCTTTTGGTAGTCGTTGCTGTTCTTTATCATGGTGGAGCTCGTCCACTTCAACCCTAATAGCAACTTCGTTCCCCTCGTCCCTTGCCTGATTTGTTCTTTCATCCATGTTTAAATTGTGAATATCATAATCGTGCTTGGTTTCTCCTTTCTTGGACTGATCTGGTGTTATGGGTGAAAACTGGGCAGTGATGTTCCTGCTTGTGAATGCATCTGTTAATGCTCCTGGTGGCAAGTTGAGATCATAGGTGGCTTGGGCAGGAACGTAATTTCCGGCTGTAAGGTACAGTTATTACATTTCATCAATTTGAGGAATAAATATTAACAAAATCTGACGTGATTTTTGTAGTGTCAAGAATGTTATTCATCTGGTGGTTGTTGAATCAGGTGTAGAAAACATCCCAATGCATGGGGTCTGGGAGAGTCAGATTTCAAATGAGGCATAAAAAACACCACCACCACCGCCGCAGCTGCCGCAAGTGGAGTCAGCGTGATGGTGAAAGTGTCCCGGGTATCAATGGTTTGTGGGTAAAAGGAAACAATCAGAATGATGGCATGGCAAAGGTGTATCATGTAAATATGTATGATACATTACACGATAAGCAAATACCAATTCGTGTTTCACTTTCTTTGCTTTGGTCCTAAATCCAGATGCAGTTTTTTTAAGGTATGTAGCTAACTGATTTTCACATGTTATTGAATATGTGGGGGTTGTTTGGTGCAGCTTATGGAGATGCTTATAGTTTTGTTCTTTGTGAAATCTGTTCTAGAGTGTTGGGTGCAGCATCTGATTACAACTTATGAGGCAGAAAAAACTAAAATAAGTTGAAGAAAAACTCATGATTGAGAAATAGGTGGAGATGTGCTTTTAATTTATGTTTTCTGATTATGAGCTTTTAGCTTGATAAAAGTTGCGCCAAACAAGCACATGGATTCTGTTTTGGAAATGGAGCTGGTGGCGTTTCACAAACCCCATTGACATTGGGGTACTTAATGGTCCTACACCTATGAAACTGTGCAGTTTGATCCTTACATATAATTATTTGACATGTTTGTGTTTCTATGTATTTTTCTTGCTCTCAAGAGTTACAGTTGAAAGCAACGGAAGCTTTAACTAAACAGTAATCACCAAATCAAAGGCAAAGTTAGTAATACTCACATAAAGGCCTATCCAGTGCACAATTGCTGTTACTCCACAGGTTTGATCCAAATGAGATCTCTTGGTTTGCAGGGGACGAAGTCGTGGAGCAGTTCTCAAATCGACTACCTTTGAAGTGAGAGTCGAAAATAGAAATGAAACAACTGTTTTCTTCATTAACATTCCATTCCCTGGCAGCATTTGCAGAATCTGTTGTAGCAGCAACATCAGCGAGGGCCATGAGATTTCCAAAAGGAACATTTCCTATCCTGTCTGTATCCATGGAAAATTCACTGCAAATGCTGAATTCACCACCAGTTACTTGGGATTTCCCAGCGAAATCTGCTTCCCAATCATCAAAGTCCTTGTTCAAGTCAATGTAATTTGTTGAATCACAACATGCAACTGTTCCATGGGCTCGAGTTTCCTCTGCAAACCCGGTTGAAAATCTCTCTGCTACAATCAAATTTTCATGGCCTAGCTGATTTTCTTGCCTGTCTGCGTAGATCGGCTGCGGTTTTGGCAGAATGGGCTTCACTGGGGTTATTGGAACCCAAGAACTGTGAATCTGGTAATCTTTCACTTCCGGAATCATAGTCTCTCTTCTGAAATCCATTTCTGAGGCTGTGAAAAACAGGTTAGTACCCAATCTTCTCTTTCCCCAGTTTTTCAATTATTAGGCAAAAGATTCTCTTGAGGTGAGAATCCAAATAACAGACTTTTCCAGTGAACTTTCTTCCTTTACCAACCCCATCCTATGGAATTATTTTCCTAGAAAAAAAAAAAAAAAAAAAAGGGCGAAGGAAGAAAAGAAATTAGAACCAAGATTGTGCTAAAACAAGATCAATCAAACCCATACCCTTCAGAATCCTGAAATTCAAACGAGAAAGAGCCCTTTTAATTGACAGATCTCCTAAACAGACATACCCAGTTGCTCACGCGCATCAAAAGCATTGAAAATCCAATAAAAATTCCAGTAATTTAAGTAGGTTTTGAAATTTTGTTTTCTTGGATAGAGATTGCAGAAAACAAGCAAGAAAATCTCAATATCCTATTTCATTTATAACATATTTATATTTATATATATGAAAAAAAATGAGAATAAGTATGAATTAGATAGACCTTGTAGGTCAGAATTACCAGAATCGTGGGTCATTGCCGGAGATCTACAGGTTCTCTCACTGGACGGCGAAGAAAAACAGAAGTAGAGTCTTTTCCATAGAGGAGAGAGAAAGTAGGGAAAATAATCAACCAAATGGAAAGACCAGGGCTTCTTAGAGAGAGAGAGAGCTCCCTGAACTGATAACTTCTTTTCCCGTAAATCCTTATACGTAATTTCAATTTTTATTTTAAATCCATATATAGTATAAAATTGTGTTTTAACTCATGCACGTGAGCTTTGCAATTTCTCTCCCGGAGTACGAGACGGTGAGACTCGCATATGCATAGAACTCACTCATTTGTATCTAAAAAAATTCCGTAGTTGAAAAAATCTCGAAAAGTATATGAAATTAAATATATATTTAATTGAGATGTGAATCACACTCAAGTAAATTTATTTTATATATTTTATTAGGAATAATTTGTGTCTAATTGAAAATTTTAACTGAATCAAACAGTTGAAACATAAAACTCTTACTAATATGAGTTTATGAAAAGATTCAACCAAGTTTTCATAAACTCTGCTATTTAATGACTCTTGCCGGTAAGAGATCTCAATTGCTTAGAGCTTTCAACTAGAAACAAGTAAAATCTTATTTTATTTGCGTAGATATAGATTGTATTTGTATTTATGGTGAGATGTGACGAGAATTGTCATAAGAAATTAAATTATGCAAACATTTTTTATTTTTTTGGCACTTGATTCATAAATTCAATTTTAAATTTTCGTTGCCTCAAAGTTCATGCTCTAAAATACTGTCCATAAAGATAAGTTCTTGCAAAATGACCAAACTATCCCTTCATTTCCTTTGCTCCTTCCACACGTTGATTTTATCTCTCTCTCTCTCACTCTTTTTCTCTCTCTCTTATATCTCACATCTTAGTCTCTCTCTTCTCAGACCTTTATATCTCCTCTCATCAAATCTCTCTTCACCTCTGTTGTAACAGTTGAATTTGGCAGACCGCTTGAGCGGTCATTTGGTCGCTTGAGTGAAGATTCGCAGCTTTCAATAGTTTGTCATTTTCTAGGCGAGATCGCTCGAGCGGTGAAATGGTCGCTCAAGTGTAGGTTTTATGCTCTTAGTATTTCCACCGTAACACTGCAAAACTTTTAAAACTTGTTGTTTTTTGCTCAAGCGATTCCCTTGAAATTATGTTGTTCGCTCAAGCGATGAAAAGTTTGCTCTAAAAGTCTGTCGGGACAGCCAAGTTAAAAAGTCAACTTTTACTCATTTTCTTTCCACATTTATATATCTCCTCTCTCTCTTAAACACTATCTTTCGAAAACCCTAGCCTAGAAACAAAAAATTTCTCTAACTTTTAGCCAAGATTCACCTCAAATCTTTTAAGAAAGTGAAAGAGCAAGCCTAGATCAAGGCTCTCACCGATTGTTTCGCGATTTTGTCGAAGTTTCACGGGAATTTTCATCTTTAGCTTCTCTTCTTGAGATAGAGGTGTCTTTAACTTGTTATATCTTTAATTTGAAACTTATATGTGGTAATTTTATTAGATACTCATTATATATATATATATATATATATATTTTTTTTTTTTTGTGTTAGCGAATGGATTGGACAAAAATGAGCAATGTTTCATGATTATGGAAGGATTGTGTATATTATTGAGGATTATTTGAATCATTTTAGGAGAAATTGGGAATACACAAATTCATGCATCATATGCATTATTAAATTTCTCTTGTAATACAATAATGGTGCGAGTAGTGGAAAGTTGAAAGTAGGTAAATAGTCTATGAGTTCGAGAAGTGAGTCGGGTTGGGTTTTGAGTTATGTATTGTAATTGGTACCTGTGCGGGGAGTCAAGGTGTCCAATTGCCTTGTCTGCGCATATCGTCGGATGAATGTAGGAAAATATTTTTGGGTGTCCATGAGCCCGTCGTTTCTAGAGTCGGCAAATGTGGAAAAACATAGTTTAGGGTGTCTACGTTCGTCATTTCTTGAGTCAGCAAATGTGGAAGGGAAAAAGTTTTTTTTTTTTGTGCCCATCGCCTTGCCGTTTTTGGAGTTGGCAAAAGTGAGACTATTTTCAGTAAACAAAATCTATATCTATGTATGTATTTTGAATTGCAGCTTTTACTTGGAATGTCATAGTATATTTACCGTCCATGTAAAATCTAAAAATGCTAATTGAACATTAATGTTGCTTATTTCATACTCATGCATAAATGTATCTATATATATATGTATATATATAACAAAATTTACCAAACGTTTGCATTGTATGATCATGTGTTTTTCAATTAACGTTATGACTTGTAAAATACATTACCTACAGAGCTTTTGCTCACCCCAAACTAACCAAATTTTAGGAAATGAAGACTAAGTCCCTTGTAAGTGACTGTTTTGAGAAGAAAACTTTTGGGATGTGAAAACTTTTGTTTGAAATCATATTATGTGTATGCCTGAGACAGTTTTGGTGACTATATGTAAATTTGTATTTTGGTGTAACAACGGACCAAGTTGAGGGAAGTTGGCTTATAATTGATTTTGTTGTACCATTTTTTACTTGTTGAACTATTTTATTTTATTTATGAATGTAATAAGGCAATATTGTTAAGCTTGGAAATAGTTCAAAGGGAAGGAATGTTGTCAATGTTATATCATTACTATTTTGTGTTGTTCTCGTTGTCAATCGTATATTGGGAATGCCTAGATAAACGGGATCATGGTGGTTCATTGCCAAGGTGTTACAAATTGGTATTAGAGCTAACCAGGTTTGAATACCTGGAGCTCGTGGAAAGCAACTTTATCGCATATGGCCATCATGTTAGCAAGGGACGTTAGTTTGCTTTGTGTTTTATCTGTTTGTGTGATTATATGGCCATTGAGTTAACCTCTTGGGATATGACTTGTGTCTATTGCAGTAATCGAAATCATTTTGGAAATGCACCTGATCAATACTTTTTTTACTAGGTCTTCAAGTGCCACGGGACTACTTGACATCTTAAGAGAGTAACCCGTGTGTGCTCTATGTGTTTATATGACTATGTGGTGTGCTTTATGTAACATAGACATATGTATAGGTGTATCTAACTCGTGTGACGTGTGAGTTGACATATAGTGTATGGATTGAGTTAAATCTTTTCTCCTTACCTCTATATAGGATGTTTGGATGTGATAGAGGTCATGGCAGGCCACACAGAGGTAGTGGGGATATGTCGGCTTAACAAGATTTATCTCTCTAAGAAGAAGGGTAAGGGTAAAGTGACGTGCGGTTATTCCCCTGGCCCAAGATGCAATGGAGGCATTAGTTTGGGAAATGGCAGTAGCTCTCCCTGAGTCTATGGAAATACTTTGAGCCAAGCAAGCGGCGAGGACAATTGAAGGGGAAACTCGAGTCTCTTTCTTGAAAAAGAATTTTTTTTGTTCAAACGTCGCTAAATTTAGTGGAGAACCCAACCCAATGAAGGTAGACGAATAGTTGGAGTAGATTATTAAGTCATTTGAGATCCTAGACATCCGTGATAGAATTTCAAGTGGCATTGGTGGCTTATCAATTAAAATGGGAGGTTGGTCAATGGTGGAAATCTGTTAAACACAAAGTAGAGCATACTTGAGAGGCCTTTACCCACACCTTCCAAAAGAAGTTCTTACCTCCCATGGCTAAGGAAAGGTCGATGAAGCAGTTATAAGAACTTAGACATTTGGACACCCTAGTGTCGGAATTTGAGGTCACTTTTACTAGTTTAGCATGTTTTACGCCTAAGCTCATGGCGACAAAGAAGCGTCGGTGTTTGAAATTTGAGAAAAGACTAAGGCCCAAGATTTTGATGAAGGTGATAGGTAGAGGCCGCAGCTCATGTAGAGATTATGTTAGAAGCTGCGGAAGTTAGGCTGAGGCATAAGATGTCGAGTTACTCAAAATCCAAGAGTGATACTGGATCTTCTAAGAAATCTAGGGGTTCTTCCTTCCTTCCAATCTATGCCCTAACAAGCTAAGTCATCGGGGTTTGTTTTTGTGAGAAGTTCTGGAAGCACAAGCCCTACCTATGTTATTTGTTTCAAATATAGCCAGCAATGCCACAATAGCGTAAACAAAATCCTAGTCATCAACAACAAATTTGTTCTCAAAGCCAAGCCCAAGGAATGGGGCCAGTTGCCTGCATGTTACTATTGTGGGCAATCGGTGCATATGAAGAGGTTTTGTCCACAGCTAGTCGGGACGGGGAGTGTTTTTAGATCTTGAAATTCTAGGAGTTATAAGGTAGGCCAAGGTCAGAGGTAGAATTGCCAATCGGTTTAGTCTGGGCAGATACCAAGGGCAGTATAAGGGGCCACATTAGCACGGTTAACATAACCGACCAACGTTTTGAGAGGTGATCGGGGTGAACAGAGGCCCCAAGGGCGAGTTTATGCAGTCACTGCTTCTGAACAATCATCTGGACCATCAGTGATGAGAGGTACCTATCTTATCTAAAACACTTGGGCCAACATATTGATAAACACTAGAGCATCTCTTTTATTTATTGCATCTGCATTTGCATCCATATTGGGTTTAAAAGTAGAACAACTAAAGTCTTCACTCATGGCTGAGTCACCAATCGGGGGTCAAGCCATCTTAAATTAGGGGTGTCGTGGGTATGTAATTGAGGTAGCTGAACATCAACTTTTTTTTAATTTAGTGCTATTAGAGATGTCGGGTTTTGATGTCATTCTTGGTATGGACTGGTTGTCTTCTTATTGTGTCGTTATAGATTGCTACCATGGAAGGGTTACGGTGTGTACCACTGCTGGGGACTTTTTTTTAGGAGATAGAGCCGATGGAGGGTTGCCGCTGTTGTATGACTCACGAAGTCGAGGCAAACTTAGTTTTCTTCTTGCAACTATTGTCGATGATGAGGGTAGTACAGTTCGGGGGATATTTCCTAAGGTGGTTTGTGAGTATCTAAATGTTTTTCTTGAGGATCTCACCGAGTTACCACCTCATCGTGAGGTAGGATTCTCTAGATCTAGTGCTTGGTACGACATTCATCTCCATGTTGCCGTATAGATTTGCTCCAACAAAACTACTTGTTCTAAAGGAGCAATTGCAAGAATTGTTAGATAAGGGATTCATCCTTAGTACCTCGTCATGGGGAGCACTGACTCTCTTTGTCAAGAAGAAAAATGGTTCTTTGTGGTTATGCATCGACTATCGTAAGTTAAATAGAGTCACAATAAAAAAAACAAATATCCCTTGCCTCGGATAGACGATTTTTTTGACCAACTTAAGGGTTCTCGCTGTTTCTCAAAGACAGATCTAAGATCAAGTTATCACTAGTTACGAGTGAAGGAGAAGGATATTCTTAAGACAACCTTTCGTACATGATATGGCTATTACGAATTCCTTGTGATGCCATTTGGTCTAACTAATGCTCCCTCAATTTTTATGGATTTAATGAATCGAGTTTTTCGGGATTATCTTAATAAGTTCGTGGTATTCTTTGTGGATGATGTCCTCATTTATTCGTCTTCTGAAGAGAAGCACGAGAAACATCTTCACATTGTTTTATAAAAGCTTTGGAAACACCGATTGTATGCTAAATTTGTAAAGTGAGTTTTGGCTTTCGGAAGTGAAGTTCTTGGGCCACGTCTCAAGAGAGGAAGTCACGGTAGATTCTTCAAAAATTAAAGCAATGTTGAAGTGGGAATAACCTAAGAACGTTTTTGAGATTCACAGCCTTTTGGGTCTTCACGGATACTATAGACGGTTTGTGAAAGATTTTTCCATCCTAGCGACACCATTAACCAAATTGACTAGAAAGGGGGTGAAATTAGTTTGGAATGAATCATGTGAGAAGTCTTTCTTAGAATTGAAGGCTAGATTGACCTCGACACCAATCGTAATTATCCCAGATATAGGGTTGGGTTATACAGTTTATTGCGATGCTTCTAGAGCGGGTTTAGGATATATTTTGATGCAAGAAGGTAAGGTCGTGGCGTATGGTTCACGTCAATTAAAAACTCATGAGAGAAACTATCTTACTCATGATCTTGAATTAGCCACTGTCATTTTTGCTTTAAAGTTTTGGAGACATTACTTTTATGAAGAGAAATTTGATATATTCTCAGACCATGAGAGTCTCAAGTATTTATTCTCCTAGAAAGATTTGAATTTGCGCCAAAAAAGGTGGATGAAATACATGGAAGATTATGACTTTGAATTGCATTATTATCTTGGGAAGGCCAATGTGGTGGCCGATACTTTGATTAGAAAGTTGATGAGTTCGGTTGCTAGTCTTGCCATAAGGGGGTGGAAGATATTGGGTGACCTAAGTGAGTTTGATGTACAACTTGGTGAATCATCTAGTCAAGCTATTTTGTTTTCAGTTTTCGCTCAGCCAACATTAGTCACACCAATTTTAGAAGCACAGTAAACTGATTCGGAAGTAGAAGCAATTAGAGAGAAAATCATGCAAGGAAAAGAAGAAAAAGGGTTGAGGGTGCATTTTGACTCAAGTATCCGATATGTAGATAGCCCTTTTGTACCAAAATCTTGTAGAGATAACGTACTTTGAGAGTTTCATCACTCTCGTCTTGCGGTCCATCCCGGAAGTACAAAAATGTATCATGATTTGAGTCGTCAATTTTGGTGGAGGGGTATGAAGAGAGATGTAGCCTTATTTGTGTCTAAATGTCTAACTTGTCAATAAGTTAAAGCGGAGCATCAAAACCAATCGGGTTGTTACAATCTTTATTAGTAGCAGAATGGAAATGGAGCATATTACAATAGATTTTTTTTCGAGTCTCCCTAGAACTCAAAGGAGTAATGACGTTGTTTGGGTCATTGTAGACAGACTAAGTCGGCACATTTCCTTGCAATGTGTATAGGTGATTCGATTGATTATTTAGCAGAGCTGTATGTTAGGGAGATTATTCGGCTTCACGGGGTTCCAGTGAGCATTGTCTCAGATAGAGATCCTCGTTTCACCGCACGATTATGGCAAAGTTTATAAATCGTTATGGGGACTCAGTTGACCTTCAGTACTACATACCACCCTCAAACCGATGGTCAGTCTAAACGCACAATTCAAATTTTGGAAGGCATGTTAAGAGCGTATGTACTAGATTTCAAAGGGTTGTGGGAAAAATATTTGTTAGCTAAATTTGGCTACAACAATAGCTTTAGGCTAGTATTTGGGATGACGCCTTTTGAAGCCTTATATGGGCGTCCATGTAGGTCACCGGTGTGTTGGGCTGAGATTGGAGATTCACTCATGCTTGGACCAAATTTGGTTCGCGAAAGCACATAAAAAGTAGCTATCATTTGGAAGAGGTTAATCATGGCACAAAGCCAGCAAAAAAGCTATGCAGATAAGAGAAGACGACCATTGTTTTTTGAAGTAGGTGACCATGTGTTTTTGAAGATATCACTTAGAAAAGGTTTGATGAGATTTGGCCGGAGCAGGAAGCTATCACCTAGGTTCATCGGTCCTTTTGGTGTCATTGAACGAGTGGAAGAAGTTGCTTATTGCCTTGCCTTGCCTTGCCCATACAACTATCCAAGATACATGACATGTTTCACATCTTAATTGTTCGCAAGTATGAGCCCGACCCATCTTATGTCTTAGACTGAACGAACCTTGCAGTAGATGAAAATATTTCCTACGAGAAGAAACCAATGAAGATTCTAGACTCCTGAGAGCAAGTTTTGAGGAGTAAAACTATACCTCTAGTCAGAGTGTTATGGCATCATCATGGGGTAAAAGAAGCCACGTGGGAAAGAAAAGTCGAAGTTCGTGAGAAATACCCTAATTTGTTTAATGATGTATGATTTTGTTACTCTTTATTGTATTGACATTGTGTTGTGGTTAGTGGGACATATATAAGTCTTATGTTGATGCTATGTATTGTGATTATAAGTGACATGTGAATTTTGATACTTTGAGAATTTGAATCCATATATTGTGATGATGTTACGATGAATAGAGCTATTGTAAGAATAGTAATCATTTTCCTTGAGAATTGTTAGAGTTGTTTTGACAGAGATTATGGTAATTTTCGGGACGAAATTCTTTAAGGATGGTAGGTTGTAACAATTTGGCAAACCGCTCGAGCAGTCATTTGGCCACTTGAGCAAAGATTTGCAGCTCTCAGTAGTTTGCCATTTTGCAAGCGAGACGACTTAAGAAAGGTCGCTCGAGTGATCCTCGTGAAATTGTACTGTTCGTTTAAGCGGTCTATTGGGGCACCTGACTTAAAAAGTCAACTTTTACTCATTTTCTTTCCACTTTTACATCTTCTCTCTCAAACACTATCTTTTGAAAACCCTAGCGAAGAAACATTAAATTTCTTGAACTTTTAGCCAAGATTCACACCAAATCTTTGAAGAAAGTTAAGGAGCAAGCCTAGATCAAGACTCTCACTGATTGTTTCGTGATTTTGTTGAAGTTTCACGTGGATTCTCATCTTTAGCTTCTCTTCTTGAGGTAAGGATGTCTTTAACTTGTTATATTCTTAATTTGAAACTCATATGTGGTAGTTTCATTAGATTATATATATATATATATATATGAGAATTGTTGTGCATTGGAATCATTTAGGGGAAAATGAGAATTTACAAATTCATACATAATATGCATTATTAAATTTCTTTTATGATACAATAATGGTGCGCATAGTGGAAAGTTGAAAGGGGGTAAATTGTCTTTGAGTCCAGATAGTGAGTCGGGTTGAGCTATGTATTGTATTTGGCACCCGTGATGGCCAATTGCCCTGTTGGTGCATACTGCCAGACAAATGTGGGAAAATATTTTTGGGTGTCCACAAGCTTGTCGTTTCTGAAGTTGGCAAATGTGGAAAAACATGGTTTTGGGTGTCCACGTCCCTGCCATTTCTGGAGTCGACAAATGTGGAAGGGAAAAATGTTTTGGGTGCCAATCGCCCTGCTGTTCTTGGGGTTAGCAAATGTGGGACTATTTTCAGTATACAAAATCTATATCTATGCATGTATTTTGAATTACGACTCTTACTTGGGATGTATTAGTATATTTACCACCCACGAAAGATCTTAACGTTGCCATTTCATACTCATGCATAAATGTACCTATATATATATATATATAACAAAATTTACCAAATGTTTGCATTGCATGATCATGTGTTTTTCAATTAATGTTATAACTTGTTAAATACATTACCTACAGAACTTTTGCTCACCCCAAACTAACCAAATTTCAGGAAATGAAGACGAAGTCCCTTCTAAGTGACTGTTTTGAGAAGAAAACTTTTGGGATGTGAAAGCTTTTGTTTGAAATCATAGAAAAATGCTTGGGAGCACTAATTAGTGCTCCCACTAATTAGGTGGCAGTGGGTCCCGCCATTAATGATGTGATGTTTTGGTCTTGGAGTTGTACGCTCGAGCGACCAATTTTTACTTTTTTAATGCATTAGTGCTATTAGTGGTGATATTTTTAGTGGGATGAATCATTGTTGAAAATCATATTATGTGTATGCCTGAGACAGTTTTGGTGACTATATGTCGATTTGTATTTTGGTGTAACAACGGACAAAGTTGAGGGAAGTTGGCTTATAATTGATTTTGTTGTACCATTTTTTACTTGTTGAACTATTTTATTTTATTTATGAATGTAATGAGACAATATTGTTAAGCTTAGAAATAGTTCAAAGAGAAGGAATGTTGTCAATGTTATATCATTACTATTTTGTCTTGTTCTTGTTGTCGATCGTATATTGGGAATGCCCGGATGAACAGGATCAGGGTGGTTCATTGTCAAGGTGTTATATCCACTTCTTTCGGCGTCACCATTCTTTCATCTATGATATTGGTTTCTTGGAGCTTCGCTGTACGATCTTAGTTTCTGGGAGCTCCGCTAGTCTAATGTTTGAGTCTAAAGAGGAGGATATGAGTCTCTTTCTCTCTCTTTCTCTCTCTCTCTCCATATATATATATATATATATGTATAGACTACACATATACATACACTGAATACATATATCTCCGATAGAGTATCTCTTTTTCTTCAGCATTTCACAGCTTAAGATCCGTGTTTTTAATCTCATCGAGCCACGTTTTTAGGAACAATTCATATCCAAGTTTGGTACTCTCTTTCTTTCTCCTTTAGGGTTTTAATTTATTACTTCATAGAGCTATACGATTTGCCATTGAATCTCTCTCTCTCTCTTAGGGATTTTTTAACTAAAAATTTAGTGTAAATGGAGAACCGAAGTCATCGTCGTCGGTGTCGGTCTAGCCTGGCTCTCAGCTCCAACTCGACGTTGCTAATCATGCCACACACTTGTAGTATTATGGAGATCTGGTCAGAGTGACCAAATTTGATTGCATAACAGAGGAATGTTGATGTTGGCAATCTCGCAAGCCTCTCAGCCACGGCGGTAAGTTCGGCATTTTCAGTCGCTTGTTTTGAATGAAACAGATATGGGTTTGAAGTTTTCAATTTCTTCATTGTCCTCGTCGACTTGCATTAGATTGTCGTTGTTGTAGGCGGCGGAGGATTGGGCTGGGCTGTAATTGGTCCAATGGCTTTTATACCACCATCTCTCTCTTTCTCTCTCTATATTTATAGCTTATGAATATACAGACATACATACATACATTTCTATATGATATATTTTTGTTTTTGTTTTTGTGTGTGTACTTGGACCATTTATAATCTAATGGTATCATTCAACAAAAATTTGTTTATTCTTTTTTTAAAAAAATTATATTGTTGATGACGACGACGACGACGATGACGATGACGATAAACATACAAGATTTGGTGATGTTGATGAACCAATACGATGAATAGATAGGATTTGTTGTTGATGATTTTGAACAGATGAATGAGAGATAGATAGTTTAAAAATATAACTTGCACAGATAGTTTAAAAATATTAATCTGCACAGATAAGTTAAAAATATAACTTGCACATAAGTTAAAAAAATTAACATATTTCAACAGATAAGTGAAAAAAATTGAACAGATTCTCAAATCAAAAAATTTAAACAAATAAAAAATTTGAACATATATAAAAAAAATTAAACATATAATCAAAAAAAATTTAAAATTTGAATAGATAGTCAAAAAAAAAAAAAAAAAGTAACAGATAAAAAATTAATAAATAAATTACGGGATAAAATTAAAAATAAAATGTCGTCCAAAATAAATAAAAAGATTTCTCACCAAATTATTTCATAAATGGTAGAGCTCTCATTAGCAAAAAAATATCAGTTGGACACGTTGGCCTTGTTTGGCAAAGGTTATTTTTTGCTTTTTGGGTTAAAATTCACAAAGATAAAATAGGATAAAATAGCTAATAAGACAAAATGTCACATTAAATTTATAATTATTTCACTTTTTATTTCATAAATATCATATCCAATTATAAAAAAAATTAATCCAATCATCTTTTGAAATACAAAAATTTTAGTTTATTAAAATAATTAAAAATTAAAATAATCTACTAAAATAACTAATTTGCCAAACACTCACAATGTTTTATACCTTTCTTAGCTTGGATTTTTGAACAAATTTTTTTTTTTTTTCTTCCCTTCAAAATAATGTCAAATTTTATTTAGTATTATTAAATCATATAAATGGCATGATAGATACACAATACGGAGGGTAGTTGAGTATTTAGGGTATGTAGAGTGGGTATATATGCACATTTTGAGTAATGGCGGTTGTCAGGCGTCTAAGCAGGATTGGTGGCATTACATATTTTAATTAATATATCAATATTAATTATGATATTATTACTGATTCTATTCATTATATAAATTATAAATATTAAAAATCTCTTAAATTATATTATATCATTAATTAATATACTAATTAATATATATATAGCATTATTCAAGCAGGACTCCAACACGTGATATTGAACTACACTCCAAGGCCATGTTTGTTTGGGTGGACATGAGCTTGGGATTGGACTAATAGTTCAATAAAATTATTAATCCGATGTTTGGTTAAACAATTAAAGTACGGACTAATTATTTTAAACTTGACTATTAGTTAAGATAGGATACATAATCCAACAAA
>NW_021026704.1:669986-722520 GCF_004153795.1 Camellia sinensis | reverse complement strand
TACTATAGTTAAGATAGGATACATAATCCAATGGATTCGCAGTCCTAGGACTATTAGTCATGGGAATACTAATCCAGTCCGCCAAACAAACATGGCCCAAGGGATTACTTGGTGTAGGAGAGGGTTCAAGAAAGGAGTTGGAAAATTCGAAGATCTCGAAGATCTTGAAGAACAACTTCGAATTCTCTAGAAGAAATGTGAGAGGCTTAGATTCTTCAATGTCTCAACTCAAGAACACAAGAGTAAAGGAGATGATGAGAGATAAGAGATTGGGGTGAAGAAGAAGGCAAAATGGCTAGAGAGAGAATAATGGCAAGGCTCTCCCATCGGATCTTCCATTTTCACTCTAAAGATTGATAATGGAAGAGGGGAAATTAGTTCTTTCCCAAGAGTTAAAAATCTCCAAAATCTATCCCTTGTAAAGCTTATGGGTGGGTGCTATTTATAGGCACCTCATGAATGTAGGATGGAGGCCATGTGCAAGGCACATGGGAATTATTCTCTCTAACCACCTTGTCCAAGGAGGTGACCTCTCCGAGGATGAAGAAAACCCCGAAAGATAAGATCAATCTCTCGGCGAAACCCTTCTTCCTAGCCACACCTAACCAATGATCCCCAATCATCCCAAAGGGTCAGGGGTAGTCCCAGAGGACGTCCTGCCGCATAAGGGTCAGGGGTAGTTCAAAGAATGGCCCTGCCGCAAATATTGCCGAGTCTCAAGGACCTCCTAGTCGTGCCACCTCGACCCAGGTATAACTAGTTTAACCAAAGAGTGAATTTATCTCCACTCACCGTCCTTGGGATCGGGTTCCTTTGTTCGGACTCCATTACGCCCATGTTCAGGTACGTAGACCCGGAAAGCTCCGAGCCCGCAAGTGTTCTGGGACTCATTAACGGGCGACTTCTAGATTGCGTTTGAATCCGTTTGAAGCCAAGTGCTTCGGACCTCTAGGTTCGTGGATCCGAACCCTTTTGAGTCCGAGTGCCTCGATCTCTAGGCACTTGCTCAATACCTTTTCGAGTCGAGCCCGAGTAAGTCTCTAGGTTCGTGGTTCGAAACCCTTTCAAGGGACTTAGAGCGATTCAGCCCCGTTTAAAGGCGAATAAAATCTGGGCCCACCATTCTTGGACTTGCGATAAATTCGGGCCCACTAATCTTGGGCTATGGGCCTAAAATTTAGTGGGCTCAAATTAGCCCCTCTTACATTGCCCCTTGCGTGTATGAGAAATTGTAATTTTCTCGGACATGCATAGTTTCACCTTGTCTGCCTGCTCCGCATTACGTCTTCGGGAATATTTGGGTCTTGATAAGTCTAAGATAAAGCTGAAAATTCACCGTAATTTTACAGATAAAATCAAAAAGTAACATTTAAAAAAAAAAAAATAAATAACTCCCTTTTTTTTTTTTTGAACTTTTTTCACTGATTTTTTTTTTTAACAACTCAGAATAATTGATAATTAAATTTTTATTTCTCCAAGTATTCTTCAAGTAACAGAAATCAAAATTTTTTTTTTTGACAAGATAAGGCCACATTTTTTTTTTGGTAGACAGCAGGGATCACTTTTTTCTCCAAGTCAGAAGATAATAAAAAAGAAAAACAAAGCACTCCCCCTTTTTTTTTATTATTAAAAGTGATAACGTCCAAACAAACTTTTTTTATGGGCTTAGAAATGGATTGGCTTTTTATATATATGCACAATATATAAGAATCATCTGAGGGCATATTCCATGCATCGCACCCTTTTTTATTATTTAAAGAGACAAACCCTAAATCATAAGCTCCTTTTTGCCCACAGCCGCTTTGCCTCTCTCTTACAGAGGCCAACCCAGGCTTTCTTTTTATCTTTTAGAAGGCTCTGTTCAACACCAGAAGCCACTGCCGTGTTCCCCTTCTTCAAGACCGACCCAGCTTTCAACATTTTCAAAGAGGCTCTGTTTTTTGCAATTAACGGATGACGACACCAGCTGCTTTGCAATTTACTTTCATTTTCTTTTCAAAACCTTTTTTCTCTCTTTGAAGTATTAAAGAATTGACTTCTTATTCTTTTCCAGGTGCCCACATGTCGGCGGATTCGATTGTTGCGATGCTACTATCCGAGCTACTGTTAGCACATTCTGACACTAGCTCTACTCTACCCTCAATATTTCACTCCAATCCAGCATCAATTTCTCAGAGCTCCGGACTCACCAGAGCTTAATCTTGTTTCCACAGTTGCCGAAGTCCACGCCGCTTGGCGCCACTACTGCAGACGCCATGACCCAAGTTTCTGCTAGCTCACACCGTCGCCAGCTCTAGTCCGTCTTTAGTGCTTCATTTCGGGCCCAACAACGCGACTCAGAAACTCGAACAGAGCTCAGTCTTGCTCTGCCGAAGACCAGCGCACTGTTTGCAAATGTCATGTACCCAAGCTGCTTGTCCACCTTTCTGCTTACAACTTTGCCTTCATCTTTGGTGCCTAGTGCTTTGCCTTCGTCTTCGGTCTGTTAATCGCGAACCACACGGCGCCCACTCAACGCGATGTGTGGTTTTGCCTAACACCATCCAGCTCGTTAGTCTCACAGCCCAGCTCTTGATTTTCGGGAGTTTGAATCTCGATTTTTGCATACTTCACTGGATTCGGCCTGAATTAATCGTGGACCAGTCGACCTTTTCAACGCCGTCGTTGGTCCGTCTAGCACCCCTTCACTTACTGTTATGTCCAAGCTACAACTCACTGCTGCCGCCTGTCTTTGGCTGCCCCTGGCGCTGTGCTCTACCAAATCTCGGCCTTAGTTTCTCCCGACACTGCCCCTTGCTTTCCTTCTTGGTCGGCATCGCCTTAGCTTGCGATTTCAAGTTTGTGCTGGTTCAATTCCCTCTCAAGCTAGCTTCATATATTTTTGCTTTCTCCAAAATCTGTGAATAACTATATGCTGAATACTCATTCTTGAATTTCCTTAATTTGTATTGAACTCTGATTTATAAATTTCTGGACAACTAACCCATAAATTTCTGGTGTTGCCATTCTTGATAAAGAGAACTTGATTTTTTTTCTTTGTGAATAGCTGGAACAATCAAAGTTGAATCCTTGCTGATCCCATCGAAAAAATTTGGGTTTTGTTGTCTTGAAATCCATGCTGTTGAACCTTGAACCTGTGAGGGAAATGTAGTATTGAAATTCATGTTTTGGAATTTGGGAACCTTATTGGTGTTTTTGATAAACTGACTAGATATAGTTTTAATGTGGGCAAATGAGGATTGGTGTTGCTTACTGAAAATTTGTAGAACGCTCGTTTCTTGAAATTTGTAGAGTAAATAATTGTTGATTGCAAAAAAAATCCGAGGAAATAAGTCTCTTTCATATGAGTATATATATCTTCTTGTCGGATAATTGATTGCACTGTGGTCCGGAATAGTTGAAATCCGATTATTGAAACTTTATATACTTTTGATGGAAATGAATTCCGATTATCCATATTCGGTGAATGTTCGCTTGGAAGAATAAAACTAATGTAACAGAGAATAAGAACATATATTGATTGTGTGCTGATTTTGTGGACCACTCAGGAGAAAATAAAATGTTGATGCGAACTTTTGTTGGAACATTGTTTGCTTTATGTTGGCTTGAGAAGGAAAACTGGCCCGAGAAGAGACAAAATTTGATGTTGCATTTTAGAACTTGCTCGGAGGAGTAGGAATTATTGTAATATAAATGTTGCTCATTACTCATTATTTTGTGTCGCCTCTATTTTCCGGATAAACAATCATTATCTAAACTCGATATTGTTTATTCTTGTTTGTTGACTTTACTATTTCAGGCAATATGAATTCTTGTAAAAAAAAAAAAAACTCCATGACCTCGTGCTTTTTCAGAACCCGCCACTAATTAGAGAGTAGGGGCTGTTCCCTCTAAGGTCCGAACGGAAGCTAAGACTATTCTCTCGGGAGTTCGAAATAGCCACCCACACCATTTACTTCGGCAAGAAAGTCCCTCTGGAAGGCAACTGAGTCTACCAAGCTTGCACCAACAAAGTAAGAGTTGTCTCCTGAAAGTTCGAGCTGGAAGCAAGGCTTGTCCTCAAAAGCGAGGTTGTCCTCAAAGAGTCCGAATAGTTAGCACACACCCTCACTTCGGTAAGAAAGATCCCTTTTGAAAGGCATCAAGTCTACCAAGCTTGCACAACAGGAAGTAAAGATTTGTTTTCTCGGATAATCCGAAGCAGAAGCAAGGGCTGTTCTTTCAGAAGTATCGAGGCAGAAACAAGGCTGTCCCTTGGAAGTCCCTAGTGGGATGGCACTTCTTACTTCGGCAGCTAATAGAAGCAAAGGCTATTCCCTCGAGAGTTTCGAGTAAGAGTTCACGTCACCTTGACAAGGGAAGATTTCCCTCGAAGCTCGTACTGATGAAGGTAAGGGCTATTCTTTGGAAGTTCGATGAGCATACACTCTACTTCAACAAGAAAGGGACCCTCGAAGCTTTGGTTAATAGAAAACAATTGGCTACTCTTCGGAGGTCCGGAGTGGAGCACACACTACTTTCAGCAGAAAGATCCCTTTCAGTGTTGGTAAACCGAGTTTTACTATTTCCTCTTTCTTCTTCGAGAGGCAATAAAAAAATTAAAAACTAATTTTAAGCAACATAACACATGCAAGATATTATAATTAGATGAAAATAAAACTTCTAAATTGGGAGATACATCATTGTAGAGGGAAATAACTTTCTTCATAAACATAAGATAGAAAGATAAAAAATTCTTAGACAATGACAGTAAATTACAATTGTAAATGTCATTGGATAGACTTCCTCTACGCAATGGTTTGAATTTGCCCTAAAGTTGCAGCATTTGGAAAGCTTTCACCAGCTGCTCGGGTGTGGCCATTCATGCCACCATCATACGATGTCTTTGGATCCTTCTGTACAGACTGATATCCCCATTCCCGTTAAGACTTTTCTGGATCTGTTGTAGGTCGGAAGTTTGCTCTTGTTGGCCAACACACCGGGCAGAATCGGTACCCCTCGGAAGTAAAGTTCACCTTGAATAAATGAATTGGGCAAGCTTGGCCATAGTCCATTTTTCTCAACTTTGTTTCTGAGTTGTTCCGAGGACTTCTCTTTCTCTTAGTCCGCTCCGGAAGGCCTTTGTCTTCGGGTTATTATCGAAGGCTTTGTTCTCTTCTTGATAATAATTGTCGCCTCCTCCTCTGGAATAATCAAAAACTCTGCCCCTAATGGTTGAGAGGGGCATCTTTGAAAAACTTGTGTCGGAGTGAGGGCACTGCTCTATTCAACATTTTGAAATTTGTCAAGAAGCCTTTGGGGACTGTTGTTCGATATGTGGCCAAGGGCAGGGCTCTTTTAAGATGAACTGTCCTGAAAAACTTGCTTCACTATCAGCTTTGAGTTCCCCCGATTGAATCTTCTTGATTACTGTGCTTCTCGCGAGCTGCTTATCAAGCCTAAAAATAAGGCCTTCATTAACTCGGCTTCATTATTCGAAACAATTGGAATCCAGTTTATAAGGACAAATAACTTTTCCCCCACTTGCTGTAAGACTATTTCCCAGTTCCGTCCTTTACCTCCGCTGCTGCGTCCGTCAAAGCTCAATGTCCAAAAGTTTTTCCAGAAAGCCATAGCTGGCATGCACCTCTCCTTTTAATTCTTCATTCACTGGTTCATAGTTCCACCACTTGGAAATTGAGCAAGGAAGGATCAGCTTAAGGCTTTGGCTTTTGATTGCCTTGAGAGCTACACATGTGATCTCGAATTCACCTTAGTGCTAACAACCATTTTGCTAGCCTTCCCAGTTAGAGCAGGCTTGCTGAGGAGTATCAGATGGATCACTTTAGTAACAAATTTGAATCTGATGTTGCTAAAGGAAGTATGTCTGAGCTTTGGGCGTGTGAAACGCCAAAGCTAAAGCAATGTTCCTCTCTTATCGGATTATAATCGGACTTCTGCCTTTCCCATCAATTCTTTTTCGACTTGATTGTAATAACTGGCGCACGTTCTGGCTCCGTTTACAATCTTTAGACCCAATAATACCCCTATGGCCTTGGGTGAGGTTATGGTACAACATTAGAGGCACCCCGAGCTGCGGGGCTATCATTGGTCTGAGGCGGAGGTTCAAGGCCGCCTTTGATCTCTTCGAAGCCTTTTGGTGCTCTTGTTTCCACTCGAAACTTGGCATCTCCTTTTAATAAAGAGCTGAAAGGCGCAGAGAATCTCTGCTAAGGTGCTGGGAATAAACCTTCCGAATTATAAAGACACGCTCTCGAGGAACTTCGTTTATAACTCATTCTCAGAATTTGGAGGAGGCATTTGCTTTGATAGGACTTGGACCTTGTCTTTTTCATCTGCCTCGATACCATGGCCTATGTACAAGAAACCCGAGGAACTTCCCGGGCCGTCACCCCGAAAGCACATTTGAAGAAGATTCATCTTCATTTTTGGAATTTTTGGGCCCGACCCTCTTGAATTACCTTTTTCAAGGTCTCGTAGATGGTCTTTCTCTTTCTTTAGATTTCACCACTAATCATCAACCATAAATCTTTCCACCTCATGATGGAATCATGTCATTGAAAGATTGCAGTCATAGCCCTTTGGTAAGTTTCACCGGCATTTTGAGTCCGAAAGGGGCATGACTGTATAGAATAAGTTTCGAGAGGTGTTCTAAAAGCAGTCTTTTTCTGCGTCTCTTCAGCCATCTTCTATCTGATTGTTATCCACTGAATCCATCCATGAAGAGAACATCTGGGCATTGTCCCGAGGTTGGGCCCCAAATTCCACGACATCGGAGGGTGTCGAGAGTAGGTGTGGGAGAGGGAATTCATCCTTCGGGCAGAGATTTGTTTCAAATCTCTGAAAGTCTTACAATTACTCGATTTGGTCATTCTTCTTCTTTACCGGCATGATGTTGCTAAACACCGTGGTACTGTATTGGCCGGATTAAAAACTAGCCTGTTGAAAGTTTTTTCAAATCTCCTCCTTAATCTTTCTCTTTCGAGATCTGGCATGATATTTTCGAGCAGCTTTGGCTTAATTGGGCTTTGGAGTTTTGGGACCAAATCAAAGATAGTTGGGAGCTAGGTCAGGATCGTTAGTCCGGGCTTTTCCTTATAGGACCAAGTGCAACAAATCTGAGTACGGGTTTTATCAACTTTAACAAACGTTCCCGTTTCTCTGGGCTATAAGGCTCGAAACTTATTGAATACCGGCCTCGGTGCATCTTGTCCATTCACTCAGATCTATTTCAAGTTGTTCGGGTTGAGGCTTCGGCCATCTTGCATGCATTTTGGGGCCACTCAGGATTTACACTATTGTCATTATCATGGAGGGCTCTTCTTTTGACTTGGAGTCGGTGACTTGAAGAAACCGGCTCCCCGCAACCTTTCATAAATAGTACACCATCTTGCCCCCTTCTCAGACTTTCATTCACCTTCCCAGGAGATAGGCGGACTTTCTGTCAAGAGATCGCTCGTTTACTTGTATTCTGCCCATTGGGCTTCTTGTCATTCTTTGATATTCCCTTCCCTAACGAAGGAATTTTTGAACCCCGAGGCTAGAGTGCGTGGAAAAACTTCTTTCGACAGCCAGTTCGGTGAAGTAGATGGCATTTAGAAACAATTGAGCTTCATGGACCTCGAAAGTCCTTTCTGTTAGCCTGAATTGTCACCGTTCTTCATTCCCCATTTAGCCTTAACACATTGATTGATAACTTGATGGTACAAAGCCCCATAATCTTATGATCTTAGGTCCTCCCTTAGGATGATGTGGGTAGTTTGTTCGGGAATCGATAATATGGACTTGTGGCCGAGCGGAATCTCTTCCGATGGGCTAAATCAACTATTTACGCATCCGATAGTAACTCTCCTTTCTCCACCGAAGCTAGTGATGACTATCGGCTGCTTACAATGCGTTCTTTTAGAGATTTCCGGCCTTTTCTAGAGTAGCGGAGTTCATGATGTTTGATAGAGGCTTCCACTATCTATAAAGGGCCTTTTTGAAACTCAACCCCGTTAATTTTAAAAGCAGTCACATAAAGCCATGCTGATTTGTTTGAGAAAAAAGGATACATCTTGATCAGGCCTTCGGAGAAAGTAATGGCACTTTAGATTGCTTTTTTTTCCTTTCCTCCGGAATAGATCCCCTCGGTGACATGCATTCCTCACGGTGTGCCTCAGCTATATTTTTGATGATAGATTTTGGTGAATTGTTCTGGCCTCCCTGGAAAGGTTCCAAGTTTGGTCGAAGAATTTTGCTTGAACTTTACACAATCTTGCAGGGTTGGCATGTGATCCGGATCTTTTTCCAACTCCTTGGAGGCTCGTAGTTAAACCATCTCCTCGCGTTGCTTCTTTCAAAATAAAGATTCCACATAAACTTGGTGTCCTCATTTTCCATAGTACTCTTCTCCTCCTTCTGGATTTCAAAGGGAATCGTCGACATGAGTTTGTGAAGGTTCTGCCCTCTGGATCTGAGAGCATTTCCATAGAAACTTGCTAGGCTCGAGGATGTCGGTCCAGATAAATAATCATCGTCATCGAGATGGCGATGCCTCAATCACGAGCCTTCATAAGCTATCATAGGCAACATTCTTTTCCCTTTCTCGATGCTGAGGATATGGTTGTTTTCTCGGATATCTGGTCCCTTGCTTTTGAAACCCTCAATTTTCGTTCTGCCTTCGGACTTTATTTTTCTGAAGATTTTCCTGAGGAGTACAAACACTTTTCTGTCGGGATGTTTTTAATGTACGATGCGTAGACACCAAATTCGGGCTCTCGCGGTCCTTTTTTTATGGCCATCTTCGACATAAAGACAATTTAGGCTTTTCCGTCGGCCACCCATTCCTTAATTAGAGCTTTTGCTTCCTCGATTTCCAATGGATAAAGAGACAATTTCCCTTTTTCCACCAATTTATATTGGCTTTTCTCTTCTGGGCCTCTATTACCTCCTCTTTGTGACTTATCGGGTTATCTGGGCGAGCAAGCAGCAAACAATAGGCATGAGACGATTGAATGCTAGTTTTGTAACTGGCCTTAAATCCTGACTCCTGAGCCTGAGGAATTGCTAATGTTTCCGAGCTGCTTCTTATTAATGCCGAACGAAGAGTGGGTAGCTTTTTGATTTACTAGAAACATTTTGTGACCTGTCAATGCCCCTTCTTTAGACAGATTTGAACCAGATAAACTCTCATCCACTGCTTCATGGCCAATCTACGCTTTGTCCTTGAAACCTTTTTTGACGTAGTCAAGGATTGTCTTTCACCCTTTTCCTGTTGCTTTTCTTTACACAATGTAAGTGTGGTCACCGTTTTTCGCTACTGAAAGAAACTTTAGAGTGAATTTGTTAAACCATTTCCCCTAACTTCGGGACAGAGTTTGGGGCCAAATTAACATACCAAACTATATGCTTCGGTCAGTGAGGGACTTTAGAGATTCTCTCAGCCGGTTGGACGTGTTTGAACCATGAATACCCAGAGTCTCGATGAATCGCACAACATGTTCTTGGAGCATTTTCCTGTTGCCATACGAATTGATTGAACTTCGGCACTGTAACCCCTCGGGGTATGGATAAATCAGCACCTCAATAGGGTAAGGTGGCTTTGGACGTCCGGGATCAGGGCAAAGAGGGTAAAGTCTTTTGCCTCGTTCGAGATCGAAACATGGCTTGGGCACATCGGCGAGTGTGAGGAAACTGTGAGGGAGAGAGTTGATGGGGTATTCCCGGAACTTGGCTTATGGACCTGAAGACTGAGCTAGGGGGCAACTTGGGCCATTTCTGGTGCTGTGAAATCATCATTGGTGAGGATATTTGACGATATTGAGGCCATCAGCGCTATTAGACAAGGCCAGTTGTGGTGATGGGACATGAATTTGAGGCCTGTAAGGTCCATCGACGGCGTCGCGATTACCGGGTTGTTTGCTTGCAAATTTTGTGTCGGCACCAAGGAGGCCCGCTTGGTGCTTGAGTAACACTTACTGGTGGCGTAAACAAGATTTGGTACGGGCAGAGCTACCTTTGCGCCACCATGCCCCTATATAATTTGCTAGACACCAATTAAGTCGTCGGACAAGTGCCATTCATTACACCCAGAACCTCCCTAATCACCATTGGATCTTTGGCTTGGGCACGCCATTGGGCCCGGGCACGGGCCAAACTGCTGTCGCCTACTGTTGGTTTGAGCACGTGTTACTGTGGCTGTGTTGCTGAGCCATGGGGCTGACTGGGGCCTACTCTCCTTGGATTTGATTTTGCTTCCGGCCTTTAGGAATACTCACCACCCAGTTTGACTTCTGTTTGGGCGCCGGTGCAAAGTTAGAACTCATCACCAACATGGTGTTGAGTTGAGATTTTTGAAGAGTTGGTAAGAATCTCCTTGCTGAAGTATTTTTGGCAAGCTCCTTGAAATTGGCCTCAAGCAAAAGTGTTGATCTGGGGCCATGGTTCTGTCATTTCACCACCATTTAGAGGATTCCTTGTTGGTGAACTTTTCATTTCTTCTCCCGCCATTCCTTGTTGGAGTTGTGTGATTCCGATCTCGTTTTGAGACCATTAAACCAATCTTGCCTCCCCAGTTGAAGTCGCCAAAATGTAGAGAGGGTTTCAAGAAAGATGTTGGAAAATTCAAGATGAGATCCTTTGAAGAAACAACTACCGACATTCTCTAGAAAAATGTGAGAGGGGCTAATTCTTCAATGGTCTCAACTCAGAACACAAGAGTAAAGGGAGATGATGGAGAAAGAATTGGATGGAAGAAGAAGGAAAATGGCTAGAGAAGGAATAATGGAAGGCTCTCCCAGGAATCTCCCATTTCACTCTCAAAGTTGTATAATGGAGAGGGGAAATTAGTTCTTCCCAAGTTGGACTACAATCTCCAATGCCATCCTTTTAAAGAACTATAGGTGTCTATTTATAGGCACCTCATGATGTAGGATGTGAGAGCCCATGTGCAAGGAATGGAATATTTTCTAACCATTGTCCAAGGAGGGACCTCTCGAGGATGAAGAAACCCCGAAGAGGAGATCACTCATCGGCGAACCCTTCTTCCTAGCACACACCTAACTCATGATCCCCAATCATCCAAAAGGTCAGGGGTAAGTCCCACGAGGAGCCGTTGCCTGTCCTAAGTGTGTCGGTAGTTCAAAAGATGACAGCCCTGCCCAAATTTGCCGAGTCTTCAGACACTCCTTAGTCGTGCCACCTCGACCCAGGTATAGGCTAGTTTATAACCAGAGAGGATATTTATCTCCACTCACGTCCTGGGATCGGGTCCTTTGTTCGGACTCCATTACGCCCATGGTTCATTGGTACGTAGACACCGGAAAGGCTCCAGCAGCCCGCAAGTGTTCTGAGGACTCACTTAACGAGCAAGACTTCTAGATTGCGTTTGAATCCGTTTCGAAAGCCAAGTGTCTTCGGACCTCTTAGTTCTGGATCCGCAACCTTTTGAGTCACGAGTTGCCCTCGAATCTCTAGCTGCCACATACTTTTCGAGTCCGAAGCCGCGTAGTAAGTGCTTAGGTTCGTGGATCGAACCTTTCACAGCTTTAAGGCGATTCAGCCCGTTAAAGGCTGAAAATCTTGGGGCCCACCGGATTCTTGGACTTGCGATAATTTGGGCCACTAATCTTGGGCTTATTGGGCTAAATAATTTAGTTGGGCTCAAATTAGCCCCTCTTACACTTGGCAAAATCAGGCCGGACACTCTGGTCATGTGTGAGCTTTGTGAATTGGTTCTATTATGGGTGTTAGCGGTGTATAATAAAAATTAAAAAAATTGATTAAATTGGTGAAATTGTATCAAATTGGCCATATATTTGTGTTGTTTGGTTTTGTTTTTTTTTTTAAAATAAGGATGGTTTTGTAGTCGTTGTTTTAATTTGAATTTTTTAAATTTATTTTTTTTATTCGGTTATTTGGTTTCAAGCACTTCGTGCATCCAAATTAAATTGAATTGACACTACAACAAAAAGCACAAATGGCGACTAAAAAAAAAAAATTTTCGTCGTAAAGTTAGCGCTTTTGGCGACTAAAATAGAATTAGTAGCCAAAGTGAAGACTATTTTGGCGACTAAAATAGTTTAGTTAGCCAATGTATTAGTTAATTGGCGGACTAAAAAATCAGTTTTAGTCGCCGTTATTGGGTATTAGTGACTTTAAAAAAACTTTTAATAGGCTAAAAGTATAGGTTTTGGCGACTAAAAAATAGTTTCGGTCGCCGATTATATTGTGTTTTACGACAAAAAAAAAATTTCGTAGCCAAAAGTGAAGCTTTTTTTTGGCTACTAAAAAAATATTTAGTAGCTAAAAAGTCAAACAATTTGGCGACTTAAAATTCAGTTTAGTCGCCAAAAGTTGGAGGTTTTTAGGCGGAAATTAATTCTTTAGCGACAAAAAAGTAATTTAGTAAGCCAAAAAGTATAGAATTGACGACTAAAAAACAGCTTTAGTCGCTAAAAGTGGTCTCCTATTCTTTTTAGTAAATAATTTTATTTTTTACATAAATTATATTAAATAAAATTAATTATTATATATATATATAGTTTTGTATTAATACCGGTCAATATACTTATATAAATAATATATGTTGCATTTATATTCATGTGATGTTGTTGCAGTTGGCATAGTTGGATAGTGTGTGGTAAAATGTTAGAATGTGAGAGGATTGGTGGTTCAAAACTTAGGAACAAACAGAGGGGGTAATTTTTTTTCTTCTGAAAATTTATGCTTTTTGGCGACTAAAATGTGTTGGTTGCCAAAAGCTTGACTATTGGCAACGAAAAAAAAATAGTCGGCAAAATGTATAAATAATAAAAAAAATAATATCCACTATTGTTGACTTAATCGCTAAATGTATAATTTGTTCCAAAAATGTAATTGACTATTGGCGACAAAAGCTTGGTCGCAAAGACCTGTTTTTTGCCGACTAAAACTTTTTAGTCGCCAATACCTCCGGCGGACCATGTTATCGCACCAAACGGCGACTAAAATTTAGTCAGGGAAAGGAAAAACTAGCAACTAAATATCTCCCAGCCCGGCGCTATTTTTTCGGAGTTTGAATCTCGGTTTTTGCATACTCACTGGATTCGGCAGTGATTAATCAACGTGGACCACGTCGCCCTTTCAACACGTCGTTGGTCCATCTAGCACCCTTTCTCGTCCACTGTCCGTGCTGGCGATACGTGCTGCCACCGACCTGTTCTGACTGTCTTGGGCCATTTTGGTGCTTGGTTCGGTCTTATTTCTTGCTTCCATAGTGCTTGCTTCTGCCCATTTTTCTTATTTCTTCAAAACTGATTCGGATCTGCAAACTGTTTTCTGCCAAAACCCTCTTCTTATTCTTCTTATATTTTTGGATCTGATGAACCTTATACTCTGATGAACTCTGAATGTGTGGAAATTTGATTTGGATCTTGAATCTTGTAATTTTTTTGTCTTGAAATAATTAGTGCTCCTTGTTGAATCTTGAACCTATGAGCTTGTCGTTTACACACTTTTAACCGAAGAGTGAATTTATCTCCACTCACCGTCCTCGGGATCGGGTCCTTTGTTCGGACTCCATTACGCCCATGGTTCTGGTGCGTAGATCCCGGAAAGCTCCGAGCCCGCAAGTGTTCTGGGACTCATTAACGGAGCGACTTCTAGATTGCGTTTGAATCCGTTCGAAGCCAAGTGCTTCGGACCTCTAGGTTCGTGGATCCGAACCCTTTTGAGTCCGAGTGCCTCGGATCTCTAGGCTTGCTCAATACCTTTTCGAGTCCGAGCCCGAGTAAGTCTCTAGGTTCGTGGATCCGAACTCTTTCAAGGCTTAGAGCGATTCAGCCCGTTTAAAGGCGATAAATCTGGGCCCACCGATTCTTGGACTTGCGATAAATTTGGGCCCACTAATCTTGGGCTATTGGGCCTAAATAATTTAGTGGGCTCAAATTAGCCCCTCTTACACTTGGCAAATCAGGCCGGACACTTGTCATGTGTGAGCTTGTGAATTGTCTATTATGGGTGTTAGGGTTGTATAATAAAAATTGAAAAAATTGATTAAATTGGTTGAATTGTATCAAATTGGCTATATTTGTTTGTTTGTTTGTTTGTTTTGTTTTTTTTTTTTTTAAATAAGGATTGTTTTGTGTGGTTTTTTAATTTGATTTTTTAAATTTATTTTTTATTCGGTATTGGTTCAAGCACTTCGTGCATCAAATTAAATTAGAACTGACACTACAACAAAAAGCACAAATGGCGACTAAAAAAAAAATTTTCGTCGCTGAAAGTAGCACTTTTGGCGACTAAAAGGGAATTAGTAGCCAAAAGTGAAGACTTTTGGCGACTAAAACAGTTTAGTAGCCAAATGTATAGTTATTGGCGACTAAAAATCAGTTTAGTCACCGATTATATGGGTTTTAGTGACTAAAAGAATTTTAATAGCCAAAAGTATAGGTTTTGGCGACTAAAAAATAGTTTGGTCGCCTATTATACATGTTTTACCGACAAAAAAAAATTTCGTAGCCAAAAGTAAAGCTTTTTGGCTACTAAAAAATATTTAGTAGCTAAAAGTCAATAATCGGCGACTAAAATTCAGTTTAGTTGCCAAAAGTGGAGGGTTTAGGCGTGAATTAATTCTTTTAGTGACAAAAAAGTAATTAGTAGCCAAAAAGTATAGAATTGACGACTAAAAAACAGCTTTAGTCGCCAAAAGTGGTCTCCTACTTTTTTTAGTAAATAATTTATTTTTTACATAAATTATATTAAATAAAAATAATTATTTTTATATACATAGTTTTGTATTAATACCGGTCAATATACTATATAAATAATATATGTTGTATTTATATTTATGTGATGTTGCAATGGCATAGTGGAGAGAGTGTGTTGTTAAAAGTTTAAAATGTGGGAGGTTGGTGGTTTGAAACTTGGGAACAGCAGAGGGTAATTTTTTTTTTCCTGAAATATGCTTTTGGCGACTAAAATGTGTGGTTGCCAAAAGCTTGACTATATTGGCGACGAAAAAAATAGTGGGCAAATGTATAAATAATAAAAAAATAATTCACTATTGGCGATTAAAAGATTAGTCGCTAAATATATAATTTTCAAAAATGTAATTGACTATTGGCGACAAAAGCTTTGGTCGCTAAAGACCTGTTTTTTGCGGACTAAAACTTTTTTAGTCGCCAATACCTCCGGCGACCATGTATTCGCGACAAAACCGACGATTAAAATATTTAGTTGGAGAAAGTGAAAAGTCGACTTTTGGCGACTAAAAATTTAGTCGCCAAAGGTGTTTTTTCTTATAGTGTGATCGATTCAACATATAATATATTTAATATATATATATATATATATATATGTAAATAATGATATTATTAAGTATAATAAATTATTAAGTTCAATTAATTAACATTATTTTCTTTATAACTTGAGTTTGTAAATTTTTATTATAAATAATTTTAATTCTAAGTCATTATCTTTAAAAATTTAGTATTTATTATTATTATTTATGTTAGTCTAAAAAAAATAAAAAAAAATAAAACTATTAAATGAATGGATTAAATATGTTTTAAGTATTGGATAAATGACTAATTTAATATTTTTACATAGATTAGTGATTATACTATAGGTGTAAAAAATTGTTCAAATTTGAAAGATACTATAATAATTAATCTACACCTGAATGAATTATTTTAATAAGTATAGTTTGATATGATTTGATGGGAGAAACCGTTTATATCGGTGATCAATATAATATAATAAAATTAATTTTATTATTTTGATGAAAAATTTTATTTAATTACTGACTGTTCCGAAACAATTACATCTCTTTGTAGGCTTTACGCCGTTAGGGTTCGGTGGAGTGGCAACGTCATTGAAAGTTGTTGGGGGGTAGGGGCGTTGCTTTTGTTTATCTGTTATGGTGCCGTCAGTGACGACGTTAGTGGTCCCCCATTTGTGGTACAATGGTGCAAGCTTTCTAATTGGCGGTTGGGAATGGTAATGGATTTTCTTATTCGGTTTTAAGAAATTTGTGGTTATGATCCAACGGTGCTGTGAGTCTGATGGTGTTTTTGGAGCGAAGAAGAATTATTAAATAAGATTATCATGTTGATGCTGTTTGATAAAATTAAAAATTAAATGTTAAAATTTTAAAATTATAAAGTTATTTGATAAAAATTTAAGTAGTAATCTAAAACAAGTTTTTGATATGTATAATAACAAATTTAAAACTTATTATTTTGAAATTGTAGTTTTTAGTTTTTATATTATAATGGTGAATTGATGGTGGTGGAGGAGGTGACAACATTAGCCATGACACCTATGGTTAGATTAGTGGAGATAAAAGGCTATTGATTATGGTGATGGTAGAAAGGTAATGTCGATGAGATAAAAAGGAGTGGTGGTAGTGATATAATGATGGTAGTTATGATAAAGGTGACAATAGTTGTGGAGGTAAAGTATTATAGTAGTTGTGGTGGTGGTAGTAATGACAGTAGTGACTGTGATGATGGTGTGATAATGGTAATAAAATAATGATACTTATGATAATAATAATAATAATGATGGCGGTGTTCGTAGTAGGTTGTTTTTGACGCGGCAATCTTGATACCAAGAAGGAGCTCTTTGACACATGAATCCATAGTAAAGAATCGAACGAAGATTACGCCCTTAATGCTGCCATTAAGCCAATGAAATAGTTTTTGTACAAGGGGTATGCACGGTTTAGGCTTTCCTTGCCTTGTCCAATAAGTTGTTTGCAGGATAAGGTGAGACAGATAGAGGCATCTAATTAAGGCTTCATTTGGGAAGGGTTTTATAAGTCAGTTTCTTGATTTTTTGGTTTATTTAAGTTACATCATTTTTTATTTATTTGTTTATTTTTTGTACGTTTTTACGTGATAAATAAAAAAAAGCTAGCTTATTTAGCACTTTTCAAAGTAGGCCTAAGAGAGGACCGGACTGCTTCGTCAGGGACTATACATGGATTCTAAACCTTTGGCATTCAAACTTGGATCAAGTGTTGGCAGTGACGACGTTGGTAGTGATAGCGGTAACAGTGAGTTTATAATAATATATATCGACACACATGTTAGTATTTTTTAACTTTTAGTTTACATTTTAAGAGGTACTTAAATTTTTAAATAATATCAATTGTGGTTATCAAACAGGTTTAATTGATTATCACTTAATACATTTAATTTTAAGTGTTGAATTAAGTCATCAAACACAATTATAGTGTTGCTCACGTATATTATCGAAAAATGAGAAATTGCAACTTACACAAGTAGGTGATCTCTTATCTTCTACTTACCTAACAATGATATATTATCATGTCTCATTTGTAAGATTTATCGTTGCGTCATTAATTTGGATTACCACGTTAAGAATGTTATATGATTTTTCTCTAAGAATACCTAATAATTACTCATTTAGAGCAATTCCAATGTATAATTTTTGCCAAAATCATTATTTGGCTAGACGGTTTACAAATTGACAGGAGAATTGGTTGTGTCAAAATAATATATGAATCATTGGAGTCCTATAGCAAAAACAAAGACAATTTGTTTTACACGGTAGCAAGCTATTTTAACTTTTATCATGGGAGTTGCTCTTATTATTAGTAGTAATTATTATTAGGGTATATTATACTCAACCATGCTCCATACACCCAGTGGGGGTGGCGCCCCCAGTGACGTGGCGCGCCCCCACTGGTCGAAAATCAAAAAAAAAAAAAAGAAAAGAAAAACTGTTTTTTTTCTTCCAACTCCCAGCTGACACCTCACTGGGTGTCACCCCCAGCTGGGGGTAGGAAGCATTTTTCTATTATACTTTGCCTTTTTTATATTTGATTATTTTTTTATTTTGACTTTTTATGTTTCAAGTTTTTTTTTTATTTAATTTAATTTTAAAGTTAACTTCTATTCAAAATTAAATAAAAAATATCACGTTAACCATCATATATTATAAAAAAATATATAATTATATTTGGGTTTGAATTTGTGTTAAATGTGTGAATTATATATAATAAAATATTTTTATTTTATGTGGTTGTCAATATATTATTTTTTATTTAATTTTGGACACAAATTACTTTTTTAGAGTCAATTGAAAAAAACTTAAAATATAAAAAGGTCAAAATAAAAAAAAAAACAAACTTTAAAGTTGAAAATAATTTTTTTTTATCAAACATAAAGAGAATAAAATATAATTTATTCATCATTATTATTATAGGATGAAATAAGATAAGAATTTTAGTAAGTCATATGTGCTTTTTATTCAAAAATAAATTATTATCACAATATTTTAACTAATTTTATGAGTACTTTAAAAAAAAAATACTCTAAAGGTTGTTGTTGTTGTTATTATTCCTGAGGCTGTAGCCGCAAGATCTACCTTAAATATTGTGCATTCGCATGTGAATCTTTACCTTATGATTAAGTGGAGAGAGAAATTGCCTATGTTAAGGCATTTGTAAACTTGGGCCAATAATTGGTGGTTCATTTCTTTACTTGATTTATAGTTTTATGCATTTAAAGAGATTTTTTTTTTGATTCGTATAAATATAACCTTTATTAAACCTATCATTTAAAAAAAAAAAATCAAAGTTAATGAGAAAAATCATTATTAAAATTGTTGATTTCTTATGTTCTATAGGTAAAGTTTTAATATTTTATTGGATAGCACGTAAATTTTGTTCTCTTGTTGCGTCTCAATGCATTATTTTGAAATTATTGTTATAAATTTACATATTTATTAATAAATATTTATATTTACTTATAAAATTTAAAAGCACAATCATGGAAGTAATGAAAAAAAAGTTGGACTATTTGCTCTATTTGTTCGAGGTCCGTTAGATTTAAATATTATCATTTAAAAAAAAAAATCAAAGTTAATGAGAAAAATCATTATTAAAATTGTTGATTTCTTATGTGCTATAGGTAAAGTTTTAATATTTTATTGGATAGCACGTAAATTTTGTTCTTGTGTTGCGTCTCAATGCATTATTTTGAAATTATTGTTATAAATTTACATATTTATTAATAAATATTTATATTTACTTATAAAATTTAAAAGCACAATCATGGAAGTAATGAAAAAAAAGTTGGACTATTTGCTCTATTTGTTCGAGGTCCGTTAGATTTAAATATTACGATCTATGTTAAACAACAAACAAACAAAATTATAAATTATCATTTTAAATTTCGTTAAAGTAATCAAATCATTTGGGAGCAAGAGAATTAACAATCCTTAAAATCTAAAGGTGATCTTGTAGTACACAAAAAACTAATAAAGAATTTGACTTTACTTTATGGTATTATTGCAATTATAAGTTATCACTTCAAATTTCATTAAAGTAATCAAATCATTTCGGAGCAAAAGAATTAACAATCCTTAAAACCTAAAGGTGATCTTGTAGTAGACAAATAACTAATAAAAAATTCGTGCTTAGTTTATGGTATTATTGCACCCTAAACTAACATCGACTATCTAAAACTTTCTCTAATAAAACTCCAAAGTCTTATAAAAACTTTCTCTAATAAAACCCCAAAGTCTTATAAAACTCATTTGTTTTGCAGATTAGAGGGATTCAAAAAACTAGAAAAAAACATGTGGTGTCTACATATTTGTTGATATATCCTAATATCTCATTTGGTTTTGCCATGGGATTAGCAATGCCATGATATTACTATTTCTATAAAGTTGGAAAATTCGTAATACTAACCTCCCCTAGTGCTATTACTAGTCCCCAACCACAAGATTAGATATCGTCTTCTATCCAATGGTTAGAAATTATTCCTCTATCATATCATGCTGTATCATTTTTTATGTTCAAGTGCTCCAAATACAATATCTTATGTTTGTCCATAATTCTCAAAAATAGATTAGAAATCAAATGTGGTCACGATCGTTACGTACTATGACCTCTTCTCTCTCACATGGTTTTTCACCTTTTCATATTTTTCTCTATGAATTTATAAATATATATGCATACATGCTCTCTCTCTCTCTCTCTCTCTCATCGGTTAGTTCTATCTCTAAATCTTTACACAATTACATAGGTACATATAGTTTTATTCTTCCTTTAAAAGATTTTGCTTTTTGATCAATTTGTTTGTACTTTCTATTAGGTTTCGGGTTTGGATCATTTTCGTTAGGGTTTTGAATCGTTTGGATCATTGGATCGTTAGGGTTTGTGGAAATAAAAGGAGGGGATCGATGAGTGTGAGTGAGAGAGGAAGAGATGACTGTGTTGATAGATGAAGAACATAGGGATGAAGATGGTGTGTGAGAGAGTGATTTCGGAGAAGAGAGAGATGATGTTGGGTTTCTCAGAGAATAGAGAAAGATGGGGATTAGTGGTGAAGGTTCTAGAATGCAAGAGAGAGTGATGAGATTGATGGCATGTTTGATTGGAAGGAAAAGAGTATGAGATTGAGATTATTAATTTGCGGGCTCAATTTGATATTTTGTTTTAGGATTATTAATCCAATGGATAATTAATCCAACAAATTTGTAGGATTATTAGTAATGGGGTAGGGGTGGGATTGTGAATACTCTCTCTCTCTCTCATTGGTTAGTTCTATCTCTAAATCTTTACACAATTACATAGGTACATATAGTTTTATTCTTCCTTTAAAAGATTTTGCTTTTTGATCAATTTGTTTGTACTTTCTATTAGGTTTCGGGTTTGGATCATTTTCGTTAGGGTTTTGAATCGTTTGGATCATTGGATCGTTAGGGTTTGTGGAAATAAAAGGAGGGGATCGATGAGTGTGAGTGAGAGAGGAAGAGATGACTGTGTTGATAGATGAAGAACATAGGGATGAAGATGGTGTGTGAGAGAGTGATTTCAGAGAAGAGAGAGATGATGTTGGGTTTCTCAGAGAATAGAGAAAGATGGGGATTAGTGGTGAAGGTTCTAGAATGCAGGAGAGAGTGATGAGATTGATGGCATGTTTGAGTGGAAGGATAAGAGTATGAGATTGAGATTATTAATTCGCGGGCTCAATTATCCTATATTTGTTTTGATATTTTGTTTTAATCCAATAAATTTGTAGGATTATTAATAATGTGGTAGGGGTGGGATTGTGAATACCACACTAATTTAATCGGATTATTAATACCTCACTATTAATCTTGTGGAATTGAGTTTTGATAAAAAAAATATAAAAATAAAAATACAAATTGTGAATAATCTTGTGGAATTGAGTTTAGATAAAAAAAATATAAAAATAAAAATACAAATTGTGAAGTATTTATGAGCCATTGATCTCATCCAATGCTAGAATTTGTGAAGTATTTGTGAGTTACATTTTTTTAATTTTTAATGTAGTTAATATTTTTTTTAAAAATTTTTGGTAGTGGTATGTGAATGATAGTGTGAATTATATTTATATATATATATATATTTTTTAATTATTTTATTTTATTTTATTTTATTATATTTGTCTACTTGGATAAAATATAAATATTTAATTTTTTTTTTAAAAAATTGAAAAAAGTCATAAAATACAAAAACTAAACAATAAAAAAATTATTAAAAAACTTATATCGAAATAATACTTATAAAATTGAAAAAAAATTAGTTAAAATAACATGTGAATATTAGAACATTATTACTATAATTTAATAATTTATTATTATTTATTATCAAATCATTTATCATTAAAGATTGGTCTACCGGAAGGCACCACGGGGACTTTCGCGCCTCGCCTAGGTCTGTTGACACGTTGCAACCTACGTCTGAGTTGTTTTGTCTTGGTCGGTCTGCGGGGGTATTGATTCGTTCAAAGGCCTTCTTCATTATTTTAAGTTTTTATTTTTTATTTTTTTATTTTGGCTTTTTTAGGAAGAGAGAGGATAAGAAGATTCGTTCAGAAATCTGACGCGGAGCTTATCCCGTTTAGTGTGTCACTTGTTTACCTTACGCCCTTGTGGGACAACAAAATCTATACTATTTATACTATATATTAAATAAGAGAAGATTTTTAACTCCAAATTTTATGAGAGTTTCAATCTCTTAATTTAATTTTTTTGATTTTTTAATTTTAAAAAAAAATCTTAGCATTTATTAACTTCTCCCAACTCCCAAGTCCTACTCTTATAATAACACTTTAATGTATTAAAAACAAACATAAATTTTTTTTTTGAAATCCAACACATATGAATTTTTTGAAAAACCCCAACACATATGATTATTATCTCTTATAATAATAATTTAATGTATTAAGAACAAACATAAAAAAATTCTTGAAAAGTCCAACACATATGATTATTATCAAAATATTAAACTTTAATATAATATAAAAAAGGAAAAAAAAAGGCATTTAAAAAAAAAAGACATTTAAAAATCGCAATTCACATATATAGATAATTGTAAACACAATCCGTGCATAGCACAGGTGATATGCTAGTTTGGGAACAGATTAATTTAATAATTTTTTAGGTATTTGGCTAAAAAGGTAGGTAAAAAAAACTTGTATGTTTGGGATGACTTTTTGGCTAATTACGAAAAAATGTACAAAAAGTAGAAAGAAAAGAGAATCTTTGACTTTTTAGTATGAGTTGTTGGTTTTTTGGCTAATTTAATAACTTTTTGACTAATTGGCTAAAAAAGTAAGTCCCCCCTTTTAACTCCAAATTTTATGAGAGTTTCAATCTCCTAATTTAATTTTTTTGATTTTTTAATTTAAAAAAAAAAATCTTAGCATTTATTAACTTCTCCCAACTCCCAAGTCCTACCCTTATAATAACACTTTAATGTATTAAAAACAAACATAAAAAAAATTCTTTGAAATCCAACACATATGAATTTTTTGAAAAGTCCCAATACATATGATTATTATCTCTTATAATAACAATTTAATATATTAAGAACAAACATAAAAAAATTCTTGAAAAGTCCAACACATATGATTATTATCAAAATATTAAACTTTAATATAATATAATAAAAGAAAAAAAGAAGGCATTTAAAAAAAAAAAACATTTAAAAATCGCAATTCACATATATAGATAATTGTAAACACAATCCGTGCATAGCACAGGTGATATGTTAGCACTATATATTAAGCAAAATGGAGTTTTTAAACCCTAAGGCCTGTTGGAGTTTCAATATCCCAATATGAATTTTTAAAATTTTTTATTAAAAAAAAAAACTCAGCATTTATTAATTTGGTCAAAATTCCCTGATCAGCATTTATTAACTTTTTTCAATCCACATGTCTTTCCACATGCCTGCATTTATTGATTTGGTCAAAATCCCCTGATCAGCATTTAAAATCCCCTCATACAAATAATTATAGATACAATCTTAGTTACTGCAATACCCTTTTCAACTTCTCTCATACACTATGGTTAGTGATAAGATTGTTAAATTATTTTTATAGAAAAACTTAAAAAACATAATTTATATATTAAAAAAAATCTAAAACAAATACAAATATCTAAAATTATCCCGTGCATAGCACGGGTGATAAGCTAGTATATATTAAGTAGAAAGATGTTTTTAACCTTAAATTTTGTGGGAGTTTCAATCTTTCAATTTAATTTTTTTGATTTTTTAATTTTTTTTAAAAAAATCTTAGTATTTATTAACTTCTCACAACCCCCAAGTCTTACCCTCATAATAACACTTTAATGCATTAAGAACAAGCATAAATTTTTTTTTTGAAATCCAACACATATGAATTCCTTGAAAGTCCCAACACATATGATTATTATATCTCATAATAACACTTTAATGCATTAAGAACAAGTATAAAAAAAAATTCTTAAAAAGTCCAACACATATGATTATTATCAAAATATTAAACTTTAATATAATATAAAAAGGAAAAAAAGAAAACATTTAAAAATCACAATTCACATATATAGATAATTGTAAATACAATCCGTGCATAGCACGGGTGATATGCTAGTTAGATTAATGTCTAAGACCTTTTTTTTTCTCACTCTCTTGACCTTTCTCTCTTTCATTAGTTGAATTTTTTTTTTATTTTTTTTATTTCTCTTGTCCTTCAATCACCACCTGCCACATGTATATGGGAGGTGATGAGAGTGGTGATTGGAGGGGGTCTCTATCACTCCTCACAAAATTATTAGTTAGTACAGAGATATATTTTTTTATCAATAACAAAACTTTGTATCTTTCGATATTTTTAAATTATTTAATAAAAACTATAAATTTTAGTTTATTTTTCAATCAAAATGCATTTAAAACATTATGCAATGGTACTCAAACTAACCAATAGCTTCTCCTAGACCGACTGCTACTGCTTTAATAGAGACTAGAGTTTAAAAAATCAGAATTTTATCCTACTAAAAAATTGAATTTTGATTTTTTTAATTATTTTAATTTAAATTATTAATTTTCTAAATATTATAAATTCTAATAATTTTTTTAGTAAAAGGGTAATTTAAATGGTTTTTACTTTTTGTCGTATAGAGTTAGACGGTAATAATAACTATGGACTGAAGAAGAAAGAAAGGATGGCAGAAAGAGGAGTGGTGAACGGAGGAAATTAATGGAGAGGTGACAATAGATTGGGTAAGATGAGTGGTGCTGATGAATGATGGTAATGGTGGGAGGTGAAAATTAACAGTAATGAAGGAAAAGTAATTAAATTATCTAATTTGCACATTCTCTTTTAGTTAACTAATAGTTACAAACGGATTATTAAAATTGATATTATTTTAAAAATTCAAAATTTAAATTGAAATAATTAGAAATCTAAAGTTTAATTTGATAAAAAAAGAAAAAAGAAAAAAGAGAATATTATACATTATTTGATTGGTTCAAAATTGTAAGTTCACTGAAAAAAAAAAATTGTAAGTTCAATGACCTCAAGTAAACTAGGAATGAGGGATGGATCGGGTTGGGGTTTTTCAGCTTTTGTGCGCAATTTATTGATTTTAAACTCAATCAAATTTGCAATACAATATCATACTTCATTTTTACCATGACAATTTTAACCAACCTACTTGACCATATGCTATCAAAGTTTTCTCAAATATTTTATTATTAAAACCAAATTTAGTGAAATATAATCGGTTGAGAAATTTTGTCAACCATAGGTAGGGATGTAATTTTGGGCCCAGCCTGACCCACTAGCGGGCCATGTGGGCTCTCATCAAATTTTAGACCAGGTTAGCTCAGTCCACGTGGTAAAAAATTAGGCCCAAGCACACTCAGTCCGGGCCGCATGTCAAGTCATGCGAGCCTTTTTTTTTGCGAAAAATAATTGAAGATATATTATATATATATGTAGATTATTTATGAAGGATAAAAAGAAAATAAAAATTGTACTATAGTGTTTTAATTATGATTAATGAGATGTTTGGTTATGTTTCATGTAGTATTTAGTCATGACTAAAAAAATACAAAATTATATATTTTTTTTATTATGACATTATTTTAGTAATGATTCATAAAAGTTATTTCATTATATCTCCCGTGTGGTGTTTGCTTATGACTTTTTCTTTATTTATTTAATTATGACTAAAAAATATCAAGTTATGAAATTGAATGAAATGAATAATTTTATATATATCGAAATGAAATGAACTATTATAATAATTAAATTAAATAGATAACATGTAAAGAATAAATTTCATTTTAAAATGAAATTGAGAGGGAGATTTGTGCCGAACAATCGACCGAGCAGCACTAACACGGAATGCGGTGTTGGGTCATGTGAGGAGAGCCTGGGACGCATTGTTGGGCCGAATTGGGTCCACACTAAATATGATGTTGGGCCGGATTAAGGCTGTTTGGGATGTGGTGGGTCGAACTGGGCCCACACGGAACATGGTGTTTGGCCAAGCTGGACCCACGCAGAATATTGTGTTGTGTCAAACCTGGCCGAATTTCTCCTGCATTGAGGTTCCAGGTAGTGGAGCCATGTGATGGCCAAGCTGTAGACTATTCGAGTTACAATCGTTAAGACAGATGGTCTGTGGGATCGCGGTATTTAGCCGAGATAACGAACCGCGCGCCCCACTGGCTCTAGGTGATGCGGTTAAGGCTTTGACCGAACATACTTCCTCTTGAAGATCGGCTTGGATTAACACGGCGTCAAGGTGATAAAAATGGTGCTTATGGTTCACAAGTAATAGCTCGGTCCAGTATTCCACGTGGACCAATAACGAAAAGAGAGGAATCCGCTCCTGGTATACATTAATACCTTTTGGCGGTGCGACAAATACTATTTGGTAGTTTTGGTCTCTACACGTGTAAGAAATGTAGAGGGAAGCATAGTAGCCTGTCCAGAGAAGGACATCAGAGGTAGTGCGCCCACAATCTCTGAGACTACATGGCCAGCCTTGAAAAGGAGCAGTATGCAGACATTAGAGGTAAGCAATTTCGTGCAACTCTCTCTTTCTATAGTGCTCTGCCTTTTCTCTTCTCCAAAAAAGCTAACTTGACCGTCAGAGGGGTTTTCCGACAAACCCATCCACCAAGTAGCCCACCTTCATTTTGTTTACAGTGTGACGGAGTTCTAACGGAGTGCGACGAGCTTGGTAGCAAGGAAGTACGGAGCGAGGTGAATATTTCTCTCCCGTAAGTACGCAGCTAGCACCAACGGGGGCACTCTCCCTTTCCATCACCAGGAGTTACGACGTTGGCGACCCACCGATAGAGAGGTCATGCACGCAAGACAGCAGTTACTGTCCTTCGCGTCTGTCGACAACGTCGAGATATCCTTACTTTGCCTTTTCGGAGAACTTGAGGGACGTCCTGGAGGAAAGTGCATGACTTAGAGAGTCTCAAAGAGTGCCGACGCTGCAAGGGTTGTGTCCTAGAATTCGTTGTAGTGAAGAAGTGGCCATGCCGCCACCTAGAATGGCCGTTCCAGCACCGGTGGACAAAGACTTGGCAAGACTCACTGCCACCCCGCTGTCTCCAGAGATTGAAAGCACTCCCCTCCCCGCTGGAATCCATCAACCTAAGTTCACGTTGTACGATGGCAAGACGGATCTGTACATGCACATTAGTCATTACTGACAAGTAATAGCAGGCCATCGGCACAACGATGCTTTGAGGTGTCTCATATTCCCAGTTAGTTTGCGGAAATTGAGTCTGAAATGGTTTGAAAGGCTCTCAGATCAGAGTATTAAGGGGTGGTAGCAACTAGCGAAAACCTTCATCACCAGATTCAAGACCAATACTTGAACACCAAAGGAGGCCGGTCACCTCCTAGGTATCAAGATGGAATCGGGCAACTCTTTGAAAGCATACAATGCCAAGTATTGGGAGACCTACAATGAGATCCTCGATTGCCCCACTAATTTAGCAATTGCCCAATATAAGTGAGGCCTACTAGTCGGACATAGACTATGAGACTCGCTTACGATGCACCAGTCCATAACCATGGAATCATTGATGCAATGAATTAACGAGCACATCCAAGTTGAGGATGATGCTGCCATCGCCACCGAGAAGGCAAATCCGGTGGTCATAGACAAACGTACGGCTGGGAAGGTTCACTCGGTGGGGCAAGAGGATAACCGCCCTAATAACTGAGCCAAAGAGCAAAATTGCAGTGCTAACCGCAATGATAGAAACAAAGGTCGTGAGAATGACTGGGCTAACGTTCCTCGCAATGAAGAGGAGGACGCCAAGAGAAAGTTGAAGGCACAAACCGACATCACTACTGTCTTCAAAATCCCAATTTATCGCATCCTCAGTGAGATTAGAGGCGAGCCATTTGTTCGATGCCCAACAAAGTTAGGGGATGCTCAGAGGGGTTTTAACTCAAGATACCACTACACTTATCATGAAAACAGGGGGCACCACACGAAGGACTGGATGCCGTTGAAACAACACTTGGAAGAGCTGGTTGCGGCTGGACACCTAGACCAGTACATAGACGGCGGGATGAGGGCCGCTCCATAAAGATAAGCCAAGCCGAATGGGCTAGCCGTCTTGGACGTCGCGTCCCAAGGAGTGATCAACGGCATTCACGGAATCATTGAGCCGGCGCGAGTATACGAGCTCAGGGGGATGATTAAGAAGGCTGAGCACATAAGGGAAGTGCTCTCTGTTCAACCCATCATGAAGAAGGGGAAGACCGAGATACAAGACATCATGAGCTTTTCCAGTAGAGACTTGGAAAGAATTCAAACCCCTCACAACGACGCCTTAGTTGTGACACTTTGCGTCAAGGACTTCGACATTAAGAGAATACTGATCGACCAGGGGAGTTCGGTTGAGATCATGTTCTATGATACATTCAAACAGATGAAGTTGGAGGACAAGGACTTGGCTCCAGCAACGTCTTCTTTAGTCGGCTTTGACTCACAGCCGGAATGGTCGATCGGAAAGATCATATTGCCAGTCAAAGCGGGGTGTGTAACGAAGCAAGTAGAGTTCTGGGTGCTAAACGTACCATCGACATACAATCTGATCTTAGGGAGGAGTTGGTTACATCTCATGCAAGCAGTGGCTTCAACTTATCACTAGGTCATGTGCTTCCCAGGCCCAATCGGGCAAATAGAAGAAGTTTGGGGAGACCAAGTCACGTCGAAACAATGCTTTGTCATTGTCAATGGTAGCTGGGCAGCAAAGGGCTTTGTCCAGATGATAGAAGGACCAGAAGGCAAGGAAGTCTTGGAAAATGTGGGATGAAAAGCCAAAGAGAAATCAGTTGAAGACTTAGTGGAGGTTCGAATTGATGAGAACAATCCACGCAAATTCTTTCTCTTAAGCTCGTCATTGTCCAGCACCGAGCGGATGGACTACATCAACTTTCTAGTCTCCAATATTGAGGTCTTTTCATGGACGCCTTACGATATGCCCAGCGTTGACCCAAGCTTCATTTGACATCAATTGAATGTCTTTCCAAATGCTCGGTCGATCATACAGAGAACTCGGCGTTCAACTTAACATCATGCCAAGATAGTGGTGGAGGAGGTCAAAAACTTGTTAGAGGTTAGGGCAATTGAAGAGGTGCAATACCCCAGATAAATCTCTAACACGGTGGTAGTGCCGAAGAAGAATGAGAAATGGCGGGTATGTGTTAACTACAAGACAGTCAACCATTCCTGCCCGAAAGATAGCTTTCTACTCCCAAGGATTGACTAGCAAGTGGATCTTACCGCTGGTCACCAAAGGTTTAGCTTCCTAGATGCATACTGCGGCTATCACCAAATAGCCATGTACGAGTCAGACAGAGAGATCACATCCTTCACCACGCCAAGATGCTTGTACTGTTACAAGGTTATGCCTTTTGGCCTCGAGAACGCCAGGACAACCTTTTAAAGGATGGTGACCAAAATGTTTGCCTCTCTCCTTGGCCATACTATGGAGGCCTACATTGATGACATGGTAATGAAGAGCAAAGGTGAGTCCCAGCACCTCATCGACCTAGCTGAGATGTTTGCTATACTCAAACTCCACAAATTACACCTGAATGCGTCCAAGTGTGCTTTCGGAGTAGGAACTGAATTTTTTTTAGGCTATTTGGTTACCAACCGACGAATTGAAGTTGACCCTACATAGATCAAGGTGATCCAAGAGCTAGAATGACCAAATTCCACAAAGGATATGCAACATCTTGTCGGAATGACAGCAGCACTGAACAGATTTATCAGCCGGTCATCAGATCATTGCAGGCCCTTTTTCAAGACTTTGAAAGCCAAGTTTTTCTGGAATGTAGAATGCGACCGCGCTTTGATAGACCTAAAGGCATATCTTTCTTTTGCCCCAATCCTGGTTACTTTATAGCCAAACGAAGAGCTCTATCTATTCTTGGTCGTTTCTTTATATGCAGTGAGCGCGGTACTCATCTAAGCTCAGGGAATTCAATACCTCCCTATTTTCTATGTCAGCAAAACATTCCTTCCAACCGAGTCGAGGTATTTGCCACTTAAAAAATTGGCTCTAGCTCTTATGATGGCCTCCAAAATGTTGGCGCACTATTTTCACTTCCACACAATAGTAGTGCTAACCGAATTTCCACTCAATGTGCTCTTTGAGATGATGGATTTTACGGGCAGAATTTTGAAGTGGGCAATAGAGCTAGGGTAGTACGATGTCAAGTTTCATCCGCGAATAGCCATAAAGGCATAAGTCCTGGCCAACTTTGTGGCGGAATTTTCCCGTGGCACTCACTCTGTCTATCCTATTGATTTGGCTAGTGCAGATTTAGCACGGCCCACAGGTTTAATGCCACCAAAGGGGGGTGTGGTACAAGCAGTAGAAAGTTGAGATAGTCTCAAGCAAACAGAGGAAGAGTTGGTCGACCTACCGAATAACGAGCTAGATGACCATGCAAGAAAGCAACGTGCAAGGCCGACCTGTACCTTGGATTTAAGAAACTCTCAGAACCTATCCGACTACTGGAAATTATTCATTGGTGAGATATGGAAGCTCTTCGTTGATGGAGCCTCCAATAGACATAGCATCAGGCTAGGGGTTGTATTAACCTCGCCAGACAGACTAACCATTGAGCATGCTATCACGCTTGGATTCCTAGCGTCTAACAATGAGGCAGAATATAAAGCCCTTCTCGCCGGCTTGAAGAGCGCTCTACGAATGAAGGCATCTAAGCTTATGGTATTCAACGACTCCAAACTGGTGGTCAACCAAGTCTCTAGGGAATATGAGGTTAAGAATGAAAGGATGGCCAAATTTCAAGCGTTGGTACGCGCTGAGATCAAAAAATTTGCTGCAATAAGAATGAAGCAAATCGGCTGTGAGAAGAATAGTCAAGCAAATGAATTGGCCAGCCTGGCATCTATGCAAACTACCTTTCCCAATCCTTTGATAATCGAGTTTTTACCCCGACCCAACATTAAAGAACCATAGGTGCTAGAAGTACTGTGTGCCAACCTAGGACCTTCCTGGATGGATCCTATCATCATCTTCCTAAAAGATTGAGTCCTATCCACCGAAAAGAAAGAAACTAACAAGATAAGGGCCAAATTAGAGCGATTTTGGCTCTCTCCATCTTGCGCCTTATATAAAATGTCCATTACTGGGCTGTACTTGAAATGCGTCCATCCCAACAAGATTGAAGCTTTTCTCTTTTAAATTCATAAAGGCATGTGTGGTAGCCACATTTGGGATAGATCACTAGTATATCGAGCAATTTCTCAAGGCTATTGGTGGCCGTGTATGCAGGCCGACATGCAGAAATATGTTCGCAAATTCGAAAAATGCCAAAAATTTGCTCACCAGATCCACCAGTCGGCCAGTGAATTGCTCTCCTTAACAAGTCGCTCTCCTTAACAAGTCTTTGGCCATTTACACTTTGGGGGCTAGACATTGTTGGACCGCTGTCAACCGTTCCGGGCAACCACAAATTTTTCATTGCCGTTACTGACTACTTCACCAAATTGGTGGAAGCTGAGCTGTTGGCTACCATCAAGGAGAATGATGTAAAGAAGTTCGTCTGACAGAATGTCATTACTCGGTTCGGTGTCCTAAAGGCCCTTATCTCGGATAATGGTACACAGTTTAATGGAAAACTCTTTCGCGGATTTTGCAAAGAGTTGAAGATTGAGTTCTATAATTCTACATCGGCCTACCCTCAATCAAATGATCAAGCTAAAGCTTCAAACAAGACTATTTTGGACGGGTTGAAGAAACGGATAGAGAAAGCTAAGGGGATGTGGGCTAAAGAGCTCTCCAACGTTCTCTGGGCATACCGAACTACCCCAAGACGTTCAACCGGGAAAACTCCATTCGCCCTGGCTCATGACATGGAGCGGTCATACCCTTGGAGATCGGCATGCCAATCATCCGATCTGAAAACTTTGAGCCCGACTTGAACAGTGAAGCTATCGCCCTAGAGTTGGACCTAGTTGAAGAAAGAAAAGAAAGGACGCTAATTCACATTGCAGCCTATCAACAAGAGCTCTCCAAGAAATATAACAGGATCGTATATCCACGTCTGTTCAAAATTGGGGACTGGGTCTTGCGGAAGGTGATGGGTAACACACTGGTCCCTAGAGAGGGCAAATTGGGTGCAAATTGGGAAGGGCTATACAAGATAATTGGCCTGGTTGGAAAATGGGCATACCATCTGGAGGACTTGGACGGCAGAACTATCCCAAGACCATGGAATGCGGCCAATCTCAAGCTGTTTTACTTCTAAAATGTAATTCTTTTTCCTTCATTCAAACTTGGCCTTTTGGCGTTGTGTGTAATGTTTGATGAGCAATGGAAAGAGCCCTCTTATTTCTATCTATATCATGTGGTTATGTTTATCTTTTTCCCCTTCTTTTTGCATTAAAATGTTGCATTAAGCTATTGGGTACTAGGGGTAATTCGTATCGTACTAAGACCGAGCTGATTTTGCTCCCCTCGGGCTGACTTGCCCTCCTTGCTAACAGTTGGTGTTGTCCCCAATTGTAATCGTTTTGTTCTGAGCTTGCTTTGCTCATCATTTCCTGAGCTAACCTTGCTCGCTGGAAGGCCAATTGGTGTTATCTCCAATTTTGACAATAAAATCCGAGCTGTTTTTGCTCACCTTCCCCGAGCTGATTTTGCTAAGCCAGGGAGAACGGTGCTGTTTTGCTCACCTGAAAGAGAGTTGGTGTTCTGCCCAACTCGAGATTTGAAACTGAGCTCACCCATTACCCCGAGCTGATTTTACTCAATGGGGAAGAGAACTGATATAATTTTAATACTGATTTTTCGCTCCTCTAACTGGGCTATTTTTGCCTATTACCCAAGCTAAATTTACTCGCTGGGGAGACAGCTGATGTTATTAACAACAACGCTACTTTTTTGCCTCTCTAACCTAGCTGATTTTGCTTGCTGGAGGAAAGCTAGGGTTCTCAGCACTAGTAAAGACCTTAGCTGAACTGATTAATGTTGTGCACCCCCAATTCTGAATCGACTAACTCCATCGAGTAGAGAGTTATTTCGCATTTGTGCGATCCGAGCGAAAATTAGCTCGGCATGATAAAGGAAATCTCACATTTGGACACTGCGAGGAATTTTTATCTCGACGATATACATTTTTAGAATGACACAGTTAAACCAAGCATTTGCATCTCGGTTATTATACAAGACAGCATTACGATTAGGCAGACGACAGAGTGAAATTGAAGAAAACAAAAAGACAAATGCATATGGTGACTAACAAATAGCTGATTTTCATTCAGAAACAATTTGGTTACAAAAGTGGTGTTCATTGCCCGGTTACACATACACACACACATACAAAAAAAAAGAAACAAAAAAAGAAGAGGGAGCTCAATCCACGTTCGCAATGTTGGCCTGATCGGTCATTTCTTCCTCAGCCTCTTCCTCAGCACCAAGCATCGGATTATCCTCCAGCTTGGGCTTATCCTTGGTTGGGTTAGACCCCACCGGCGGTGGATTCTGGTCGGCTGATTGAGCGGCAGACGCATTGGCCGCAACTGCAAGTTTCGCTGTTTCTATGAGTTTCTATTGCATGGCGTTGGCATACGACTGCATGTGGGCCGGGATGAAAGCGGTTGGTGGATTCTTGAACACATTAGAATCTTGCATGAGGCCAAGTTTTTCCGCAGCAGCTTTCTAGCCGCATTGGAAAATATGTTATTCGTTGCAGTATTGGCCTGATCAGCCACTTCTTCCTTGGCCTCTTCCTCTGCATCGAGCACCAGATTATCCTCCAGCTCGGGCTCATCCTCTGTTGGGTTAGCCTTTTCCCCGAACCCCATCGGGTGGAGATTCTGGTTGGCTGGTTAAGCGGCAGACGCATCGGCCATAACTGCAAGTTTATCCGCTTTTGTGAGTTTTTGCTGCACGACGTTGGCATACGACTACATTTGAGCTGGGATGAAAGCGGTTGGTGAATTCTTGAACACATCAGAATCTTGCGCGAGGCCAAGTTTTTCTGCGGCAGCTTTCCAACCTCACTGGAAAAATATATCCTTTGTCACTTCGACCTACCGTTCATATGTTCAGCATAGCCGTGATCTTCAACGTCATCGACTTGTTTCTCTAGTTCAGCTTTGTGAGCATCACGAAGCTTACTCAACTCGGCGATGTATCTGCCCTTGGTTGCCTGCAAGGTCTTTTACTTCTCCTCATTCGCCCTTGCTAACTGCTCGGCTAGCTGGTCCTGCTCAGCCACTACTGCCTCCGGAGAGGCCTTCAGTTTGTCCAGCTCGGTCGTTTTGACCTTGTTGTCAGTTATGGCCTCCCACAGACTTTGCCACATAGAGACCATGCGCTCGTGGGCAAGGTAGTTTTTTTGCTCGGCCTACAACAAAGAAGATATCAGTACTTACCGAGCAAGCATTTGGTAACAAAGAGGCTTGCTTACTTACTAGCACAATTGAATTTGCAACCAACCTCAGGACCTTTAGGTTAGACAGTTCATCATGCCTTTTCATATCGACTGGAAGGAGCAAAACTCTTGGTCATGTTGAAGCCAAGCGAGTAGTCTTTGTCAGTATAAACGGAGTAAGTCGTGGTCACTCTTTATATTTTAGCTTGGATGACCAGACTGGCAGGGCAGTGGGGCGTGTGGACTGCTCAGCTAGTGCTTCAGTCAGCTCCCCCTGATCAGCAAAAGGAAGCTCGGTTGAGTCCTTATCAATCAAATACTGCTCAGTTGAAGCCTGTCTTGGCCTTTTCTTCGACCAGCCAAAAACTTGCTCGCTGGCGAGAGCTAGCACTGGTCCTTTATCTTGTATGGTTACCTAAGAGGATTGGCCTCTTACTGCTTCAACCGACTCAGAGTCATTCGGCCCCCCAGTGATCATGGACTTGATGACACGGATTTTAGCTATTTCCTGCTCGGCGGTTAAGGGAACAAGTTTGATGGACAGAAGGGTTGGATCCGGCTTTAGAGAGGGGGCACGAAGGAAATCGGTGACCTTGCTTTTGCACAGTGCAGTATGTCGGTAGCTCGGTTCGTATCCGAACAGCTTTGGGGCTCTTGTTCCTTGGCTGGATACCGCAGAACAACTCTAATGGCCTCCTAGTTGGCGCGAGAATGATCGTCTGCCAAGAGTTTGTAATCTACATGAAATTGAAGTGTTAGATCGGCAAAGGCAGATCAAATAAAAAATTTTAAATCGTGATCGCTCACCAGCGCTCCCAAAATTTTTGCGTATGTACCAGCCCGATATGGGTGCCTCGGTGTCTTCATAATTTCCAGACACCCACAGGAAATCGTCATCATTCAACTCTTTGCTCGAGTTACCCTCTATAAGTTTTGCTCGGCCCTTCCTAACCTTTAGGTACCAGTTGAAGCCTCCTTTATTTTTACTAAGTGTATATTGGTGGAATATCTTGGTGAGGCCGAAGTTCAAACCGAGGATTCGGTCTAGCGCAGCCACGCCATTTATTGTTTTTATATGTGTTGTTAGAGACCTGAGTTGGGCACAACCTAGTTTGCCTAAAAAACTCACAGACTAAGGGCTGGACCGGGAAACGGAGGTCGCCTTCAACTATAGACACAATGGTGAAGGGACAGACATGCAATTTTGCCCCAGGAAGCGTCTCCTTTTTTGACCAGCTCTAAGTGGACGTCGTTTGGAATGTTGAATTCCTTACTAAACTCGACAATGGTGCCTGGTGAACTAACTATAAATCGGTATTTTCCCATTTACCCCAATCTTATTTTGTATGATAAATTTGATAATAGCTCGGCCGAAATTGAGCGGCTGTGGTGATTATTTTCTTGATCTTTGAGCCTCACCAATTATAATGTTGAGGTATGCTTGGTCAATCCTAGTTCAGTCTGCATTATGACAATCAAGTGGAAGTGTTAACGTGGCATATTCTGCATGGCTTCAAGTTTAAAGAGCGTTTTAGCTCAGCTATCAGATTGAAGTCTGATAGCTCGGTTTTAGGACCTGGGGGTATTAGGCCGGTTTTGAGCCTCAGGCTCTATGTGTTCCTATCTCGGTTCAGTGTTCCTACAAGCTTCTAGCGCGGTCACAGCCACTTGGTAGGACCACAAACAAGGTTTAGCTTGGCTCAATCCTATTTTTGGATCTAAAAGTAAGATTTTGCTCGGGTTTTCCCAGAGTTTACACAATTTATCCTAAACTCAAGGGTATATACTGGAATTGAGAGAAATGAGGGGCAATGAGGCCCTATTTATGTTTGGGTTCTGATTTTGCCTAATTTCTACGAATATCCATTGATTTTACCCCAAGAAAAGGGTATCAACAGAATATCAACAACCAAAGACAAGAAAAGCTCGAAGAACATGAAGAACAACAATGAAAAAGAAATAAAAGCGAGAAAAACTTATAGATTTGAGTGCCAAATGAAGATCCGATCAACCTCGACCTCTGTTGTGATGTTCGTAGGGATGAGAAACATTGGAAGTGGAGCAAACAGAGACGACGACAATGATGATGATGACAGTGGTAGGAGCTTAAGGGTTTAGGGTTTTGCGCAAAAGAGATGAATAGTGAAGGGGGAGTTCTGACCTTCTGTGTATATATAGGTGATGACGAAGAGGTGCCAACTTTTCAAATTTCAGAGATAGTAGGGACAATTGTAGGGTTGCACGAAACCAATAAGGGAAGGCCACTTGGTATCGAGACAATGGGTTGTTAGTACGGCTGACTGATTGATGACAAGATAACCGGCACAAGTCTCAACGACCGGCCAAAATGGTTAGCTCGGTTATAAAAGGTAATCTCATTTACGTTCAGCTCGGATAGGATTAAGGGGCAATTAAGAAGGAGATTTGTGTTAAACAGTTGGCCAAGCTGCACCAACACTGAATGTGGTGTTGGGTCGTATGAGAAGAGCCTGGGAAGCATTATTGGGCCGAATTGGGTCCGCATTGAATATGATGTTAGGCCGGATTAAGGCTGTCTAGGATGTCATGGCCCGAACATGGTGTTTGGTCGAGCTAGACCCACGCAGAATATTGTGTCGTGTCAAACCTGGCCGAACTGCTCCTGCATTGAGGTTCCAGGTAGCGGTGCCACATGATGGCTGAGCTATAGACGGTTCGAGCTAGACTCACTGAGACAGATGATCTGTGGGATCGCGATATTTAACCAAGATAACGAATCGTGCACCCCACCGTCTCCAGATGATGCGATTAAGGCTTTAACTAAGCATACTTCCTCTAGAAGATTGACTTTGATCAACGCAACATCAAGGTGATAAAAATGGTGCTTATGGTTCACAACTAATAGCTCAGTCCAGTATTCCACGTGGACCAATAACGAGAAGAGAGGAATCCACTCTTGGTATGTGTCAATAAAGTTTGGCGGCGCGACAAATGCTGTTTGATAGTTTTGGTCTGTACACGTGTAAGAAATCTAGAGGGGAGAATAGTCGCCTATCTAGAGAGGGACAATAGAGGTAGTGCCCTCACAATCTTTGAGAGTGCATGGCCAACCTTGAAAAGGAGGAGCATGCAGACATTGGAGGTAAGCAATTTTGTGCAACTATCTCTCTCTACTGTGCTTTGCCTTCTCTCTTCTCCAAGAAAGCTAACTTGACTGTCAGGGGGGTTTTCTGGCAAACCCGCCCGTCGAGTAGCTCACTTTCATTTTGTTTACAGTGTGATGAAGTTCTAATGGAGTGTGACGAGCTTGGTAGCAAGGAAGTACGGAGCGAGACGAATATTTCTCTCCCGTACAGAAATAAAATATTTTAAAAATTTGTATCTTTAAATCAAATAGATATAAATTATTGATAATGATAGAGAAATACTATAGATCAAGTATATCCCAACTAGGCTGGCACCTATTACCTTACCAATCATTTGCATTATACTCCACCTCAATAATCTGATAAAAACATTATGAAATTAAATATTGAAAAAAAAAAATTGTTGATCAATCATCAGGGGAGCTAAACAATTCACTTGGGGTGCCTAATGATATATCATTCAAATCACATTGAATTCCCTTATTTTTACTACAATCTTGTTTTCTTGTAAGCGCATGCATATGATTTCTCGATATCATAAATTCCTCAATCATTTGAGATGAAAGTCTACTGTAGTAATCGCTCAACACTTGTCTACATGCATCAAAAGCTGATTCAAAAGTCACTGTGTGTCACGACCCAAACCCGCCCCTATGGGTTTAGCACCGTAACCGGCCAGTAATCCGAGATTACCAAAGGTCTGCTTAACAGTAATAAAGTAGAACAGAGTACAGGGGCTTGGCGGAAGCCAATACAATAATAAACAATGTCCAATGAGCTGTGACAGTCTGTATGCCAAAAAGACTTTTCATGCATACATATATATATACACACAGTGCAGAACAGTATGTACAACATTTATAATCATTCGGATCAGGGACCTAATCCCTATTAAACAGTATAGTAACAGTCTATACAGTTAACAAAACAGCCACAGAGACAGACGGAGGAAATTAAAGCACCCCTAAGCCATAGCTTGACAGGCTCGGAACCTCGCAGTGAGACACAGTGGTTGGCTTGACAAAACTAGAGCTTACCCCGACGTTACTAGCCGCGGTCTGGTGCTTGTACACCTACATATATATATGAGCAGTGAGCTAAAGCCCAGTGAATAACACAATGCGTAAAGAGGTTTAGAATGAATGTCCTTATAGTAATGAAAACAGTTCATTAAATCAGTATTTCAGTCGTTCAGTCAGTACAGTCATATGTGGTACATCCATTAGCATAACAGTACAGTAAACAGTAGGTCTTGAAAGACCGAACAGTCAATGATGGCCATCAATCAGTAAACAGTAGTGGTTCCAACAAGGAAACCAAGAGAGATCTCAGTAACAGTAACAGTCAGTAACAGTAGTTGCTAAGGATGCCACAATACAATTCAGAATAGAGGACATACATTCATTCTATTAACAGTATCAATTCAGAAACAGTACAGTTCAATTGTTCCGAAGATAGTCATTTTTGAACATATCTTTACACAGTTGTTACTTACAGAGTTTTGGGCTACAGTTAGGCTAGAGTGCGTCCCCAGTCGCCAACCCTACACAGTTTACAGATTGAACACACACTAAGCTATACAGTTGGGAAAGATAATAATTTAATCCCTAATTTGCCACGGTGTGGTTCTACATCTATACCCTCATTAAGATGCCTTAAACTAGGCCTAAGAATGCCTAGGATGAAATGAGGATGCAAAGATGCACTTTAAAAGCATTTTCAGAAAACAGAGGTCCCGCTCAAGCGTAGGTTAATCCGCTCGAGCGTACTTCAAAACAGTCAAAAGTGCTGGATAGGTGAAATTCACGCTCGATTGGGCGCTCGACACCTGCTCGAGCGTAAAACACAAGGTCCCGCTCGAGCGTAAATTTCTCCGCTCGAGCTGACTTAAAAACAGAACAAAATACTGGGAGCACGAATTTCACGCTCGAGCGCCAGTAACCCCGCTCGAGCGTGAGTCCAAAATCTGGAATTCCCAGATTTGAACCTCAAGCTCAAATTCAACTTTCAGAGCATTAAATTCAATCCTCTTGGGCTCATTTCCTGGAAAACATTTGCAAATACATAGTATAACATGATTCAAAGCTCAATTTGTAAAATCAAAGCCCAAGGGAAGATCAATTCAACTCAAATTCAAACCAATTTTCATGAACTTAACTTCAATGCAACATGCATGAATCTAAACCACTTTCAAGCTTTAAACACTTGCTCTAATGAGCCAATTGTTCCAAAAACAAGATGAAAATATGGACTATACCAACAATATGAACATGCATGTACCAAATTCCATGTAGTGAACCTCAAAATGCTAGGATATAAGCATACATACAATAATTGAGCTCTAGTTCAACACTATTGAGCCAATTCAAGCCTTAGATCACTAAAGACCCATTAATCATGCAAGAATAAACTCAAATACACAATGAAGAAGGTCAATGATCTACCTTAGGTCTTCAATGCAAGATACACAAGCTCAATTTGCAATCTATACTTCAATTCCTTCAAGTTTCTAAGCAAATCAACAAGGACAAATTCAATTCCTCTTCCTCTCTCTCTCTTGGTCGGCTAAGGCAAGGGAAATGAGCTGATGAAATGTTTGCCTAAGTGTATAATAAGGCTCAAATATGTTTAGCCTACATGGCCCACTAATAATGGCACTATTGTAAATAAGCCTAACAATGCTATTCAACCTTAATTAATCTAATTTAATCATACCTAATCAGTTTTCAGATAATTACACCATAAAATCACATAAATTCTAATGATCATAAAACATCGATCAATTTCTGGTTCAGCCGCCGACAAAGCCTTCAATTTGGCAATTTAAACATAAAACATGAACATATAATCAAACAGTCGAACAGATAGATAATGCATTTAAACAGATACAGTCAATCAATCAGTTTCAGATTTCAGTCAGTCAGTTCAGTATTTCAATCAGTTCAATTACTTTTCATAATCAGTCTTAGTTTAGCAGTAATCAGTAGTTTATCGGTAGACAATGGTGAGGGTTGTTACAGTCTCCCCTCCTGAAAAAGAGTTTAGTCCTCTAAACTTGAGTTACCTTCGTTTTGGAAGGAAACAGGATTCAGTAAAAACAGTTCAGGATATCTTTTAGCCATGTCATCTTCCCTTTCCCAAGTGGCATACACGCCACCATGGTTTTGCCAGTCGACTTTCACTAACGGGATCTCTTTGTTTCTCAACTTCTTGATCCGTCTGTTTACAATCTGAATAGGCCGTTCCTCGTAAGTGTAGTCATCACTCAGCATTACACGAGTAGGCTCTATCACATGGAAAGGATCCCGGAGGTAATCCCTTAACATAGAAATGTGGAAGACGTTGTGCATATGCTCCATTTCAGGAGGAAGCGCAACTTGATACGCCACCGGATTGATTTTCTCAATAATCTCGTATGGTCCGACATATCTTGGCGCTAGCTTGCCTTTGACTCCAAAACGAGTTTGGCCTTTCATCGGTGTCACTTTCACAAACACGTGATCACCTACTTCATATTCTCTGTCTCGTCTTCTGACATCAGCATAACTTTTCTGCCTGCTCTGTGCGGTTTTTAGTCTTTGTTGTATCAGTTTCACTTTCTCATTCGTTTCATATACAATCTCGGGCCCAAGCAAAGGCCCATTTCCAAATTCTGCCCAGCAAATCAGAGACCTACATTTTCTGCCATACAATGCCTCGAAAGGCGCCATACCAATACTTGAATGATAACTGTTGTTGTAGGCGAATTCGGCTAAGGGCAAATGGCTTTCCCAGTTTCCCTGAAAATCAAGGATACACATTCTCAGTAAATCCTTCAGAGTCTGGATGGTCCTTTCTGACTGGCTATCTGTCTAAGGATGATAAGCACTACTCAGTCTCAATTCAGTACCCAATGCAGTCTGTAAGCTTTGCCAAAATCTCGATGTAAATTTCGAATCCTTGTCAGAAACAATGGACACATGCACTCCATGCAGTCTAACAATTTCATCAATATAGAGTATAGGCAATTTGTCCGCATTATAAATTGTCTTAACAGGTAAGAAGTGAGCAGATTTAGTCAGTCTATCAACAATAATCCAAATTAAGTCCATACCCTTACTGGAGCGAGGCAATCCCACAATAAAATCCATAGTGATATGTTCCCATTTCCACTCCGGTATGGGTAAGGGCTGCAGTAAGCCTACGGGTCGTTGATGTTCGGCTTTAACTTGTTGGCAATGAAAACATTTCGATACAAAATTAGTAATTTCTTTCTTCATTCCCGGCCACTAGAAATTCAATTTCAAATCTTGGTACATTTTCGTGTTCCCTGGATGGATAGACAGTTTTGAATTGTGGCCTTTTTGCAGAACTCTTCTTTTCAGTTCAGTATCATTCGGTACACACAGTCTTTCTTGAAATTTCAGTACATTATTTTTAAATTTGAAACCCGGTCTTGGTTTAGTTCCCCTTTCTTCGATGATCTTCTTCAAGAAGTCATCCGATTGCTGTTTCTCTTTAATTTCTTCAATCAGTGCCGGCTGAGCAGAAATAGCAGCTATTGTTCCACCTTATTCTTGCAAAACAATTTCAATTTCAGATTTTTCAAGGTCACAAAGCAATTCTTTCTGCCTGGTGAGCAAACAGGCTAAATTTCCAATCGATTTCCGACTCAGTGCATTGGCAACGATGTTGGCTTTTCCTGGATGGTACAAAATCTGTAGGTCATAGTCTTTAATCAGTTCTAGCCATCTCCGCTGTCTCATGTTCAGTTCTTTCTGTGTGAAGAAGTATTTCAGACTCTTGTGATCTGTATACACCTCACATGTCGCCCCATACAGGTAGTGGCGCCAGATTTTCAATGCAAATACCACTGCGGCAAGTTCCAAGTCATGGGTTGGGTAATTCTTTTCGTGCGGTCTCAGTTGTCGGGAAGCATAAGCAATAACTCTGTCATTCTGCATTAAAACACATCCCAAACCCTTATGAGAAGCATCACTAAATACAGTAAAACCATCCGTACCTGAAGGTAGGGTAAGAATCGATGCAGTTACAAGTCGAGTTTTCAACTCTTGGAATGCTGATTCCCTTTGGTCAGTCCAGTCAAATGATGTCCCCTTCTGAGTTAACTGAGTCAACGGTAAGGCAATTTTGGAGAAATCTTTGACAAATCTCCTGTAATATCCAGCCAAACCCAAAAAGCTTCGGACTTCTGTCACATTTGTTGGTCTAGGCCAGTTTACTACCGTTTCAACTTTCTGTGGATCAACTGAAATTCCATCTTTGCTAACAACATCCCCCAAAAACATAACATGATCAAGCCAAAATTCACATTTAGACAGTTTAGCATAAAGTTTCTGTTCTCTTAGGGTCTGTAGGGCAAGTCTCAGATGATGTTCGTGTTCTTCTATACTTTTGAAGTAAATCAGTATGTCATCAATGAATACAACAATAAAGTCATCAAGGTATGGTTTAAAGATTCTGTTCATGAGGTCCATAAATGCAGCAGATGCATTGGTAACTCCGAAAGGCATAACTAAAAATTCGTAATGTCCATACCTCGTTCGAAAAACAGTTTTGTCAATGTCTTCTGGTTTAACTTTCAACTGATGGTATCCTGATCTGAGGCCGATCTTAGAGAACACTTGAGCACCCTGTAACTGGTTAAATAAGTCATCAATACATGGCAATGGGTATTTATGTTTCACAGTTACCTTGTTCAGTTCACGGTAGTCAATACACAGTCTCAGTGAGCCGTCTTTCTTTTTCACAAACAAAACAGGTGCGCCCCATGGTGAAGTACTGGGCCTGATGAACTTCTTATCTAACAGTTCCTGCAGTTGCACTTTCAATTCTTTCAATTCAGTCGGAGCCATTCGGTAAGGAGCTTTAGATACTGGTTGGGTACCCGGAATCACATCAACGGTGAATTCAATCTCCCTGTCAATCAAATCCCTTGGCAAATTATCTGGAAAAATATTTGGGAATTCTCTGACTATGGGAATACTGTTCACATTAGCATTATCATCAGTAGATACAGTCAATACAGAACACAGATACCCTTTACATCCTTTCTTAATCAATTTACAAGCTTTCATAGGTGAAATCAGATATGGGGGAGGTACTACTCCAACCCCATTAAACACAAATTCGGGTAAACCAGGTGGACGGAAAACTACTTGTTTTATTACACAGTCTATAGTAGCATGGTATTTCGTTAACCAGTCCATTCCCAATATTACGTTAAAATGATCAATGTTCAGTGGCAATAAATCAATATACAGATGTGCATCCCCAACAATAATTTCACAAGCAGGGTACATATATGCACAAGTCATGGATCCCCCAATGGGTGATGATACAGCTAACAGATAATTCATGGGTTCTAATGGTCTATTCAGTTTTCGTGAAAAAGCATGCGACATATATGAATGTGTAGACCCCGAATCAATCAGTACATAAGCATTTTGAGTACAAATAGAGAGAATACCTGACACAACGGTCTCGGTATTCTACACATCTCCCGGTACTAGGGTGAACACTCGGCCCTACCTCATGGGCTCTTTCCCGGTAGCTTTGGGGTTTTGTTTTGGTGCAACAGTTGATGCTACCACGCTTGGTGCAGCTTTACTATTGGCTTGTGAAGCAGAGGGGCAATCTTTAACCATGTGGCCCACCTTGCCACACCTGTAACAGGCTCCAGATATTTTGTAACAAACCCCTTTTTGTTTCCTGCCACACTCAGAACAGGGTGGTATGAAACCACTCCCTTGGCTGGGGCTAGTTGTTGACCCCGTATTCTGTTTCTTGTTCGATGGGTTATGCTTGCCTTTCTTGAATTTAAAACCCTGCCTTATACCACGCCATTTAGACGCTGGTGTTTCAGTTTTCAGTGCCTCGATGTTCGATTCAACCATCAAAGCTCGGTCAAGAACATTTACATAATTCGGTAGCTTCAAAACATTAATTCTGTCCAGTATTGCAACATTAAGGCCGCCTTCAAACTTTCTGGCCTTCTTATAATCAGTGTCCACCATGTGTGGTGCATATCTAGAAAGCTCGGTGAACTTTGTTTCATATTCAGCAACGGACATTGTGCCTTGTCTCAGCTGTTCAAATTAAGTTACTTTTCTATCCTTGACACACTGAGGGAAGTACTTTTCAAAGAAGGCTCCTTTGAATTGAGCCCAAGTCATTATAGTGTTGTCATCGTGGATAAGCATCCACCACCTTCTGGCCTCTTCTTGCAAGGTAAAGGTAGCTAACAGTACTTTATGTGCTTTAGAGCACGGAAACACTTCAAATAATTTTTCTGTTTCAAGGACCCATGCTTCAGCTTTTAATGGTTCTAGGCCTCCCTGAAAGGATGGCGGTTTCATCTTGCTGAACTTATGTGTCAGTGCAATTATGTCATCATTAACAGGTGGCTCTGGCTATACTGGAGGAGGTGGGGGCTGTGGGTTCTGTTGTTGCCCTAATCTCTCAGTTATGAGTTCCATCATTCTCTCCAGTCTTGCCATTCTTGTCTCAGAGGATGAGGATTCAGATTCATTTGCAGTTCTTGTATTATCCATTTCACTATAAGTAGTTATAGCAATTATAAACATAAGCAGTTGCATACTTAAACAGTTTATCACATTAGCATATATTCAGTCATGTCATAGTCACACATACTTTAACAAGTTCATGCAATGCCCTAATCGCTTTTCTAGGACATCCTATAGCTCATTTGGACATGTGTGTGAGGTATAACTCGTGATAAGTATCGCTCTGATACCACTCTGTCACGACCCAAACCCGCCCCTATGGGTTTAGCGTAACCGGCCAGTAATCCGAGATTACCGAAGGCCTGCTTAACAGTAATACAGTAGAACAGAGTACAGGGGCCTGGCGGAAGCCAATACAGTAATAAACAATGTCCAATGAGCTGTGACAGTCTGTATGCCAAAAAGACTTTTCATGCATACATATATATATACACACAATGCAGAACAGTATGTACAACATTTATAATCATTCAGATCAGGGACCTAATTCCTATTAAACAGTACAGTAACAGTCTATACAGTTAACAAAACAGCCACAGAGACAGACGGGGGAAATTAAAGCACCCCTAAGCCATAGCTTGACAGGCTCGGAACCTCGCAGTGAGACACAGTGGTTGGCTTGACAAAACTGGAGCTTACCCCGACGTTACTAGCCGCGGTCTGGTGCCTGTACACCTACATATATATATGAGCAGTGAGCTAAAGCCCAGTGAATAACACAATACGTAAAGAGGTTTAGAATGAATGTCCTTACAGTAATGAAAACAGTTCATTAAATCAGTATTTCAGTCGTTCAGTCAGTACAGTCATATGTGGTACATCCATTAGTATAACAGTATAGTAAACAGTAGGTCTTGAAAGATCGAACAGTCAATGATGGCCATCAATCAGTAAACAGTAGTGGTTCCAACAAGGAAACCGAGAGAGATCTCTGTAACAGTAACAGTCAGTAACAGTAGTTGCTAAGGATGCCACAATACAGTTCAGAATAGAGGACATACATTCATTCTATTAACAGTATCAATTCAGAAACAGTACAGTTCAATTGTTCAGAAGATAGTTATTTTTGAACATATCTTTACACAGTTGTTACTTACAGAGTTTTGGGCTACAGTTAGGCTAGAGCGCGTCCCCAGTCGCCAACCCTACACAGTTTACAGATTGAACACGCACTAAGCTATACAGTTGGGAAAGATAATAATTTAATCCCTAATTTGCCGCGGTGTGGTTCTACATCTATACCCTCATTAAGATGCCTTAAACTAGGCCTAAGAATGCCTAGGATGAAATGAGGATGCAAAGATGCACTTTAAAAGCATTTTCAGAAAACAGGGGTCCCGCACAAGCGTAGGTTAATCCGCTCGAGCGGACATGCAGACAAAGGTTTCCGCTCGAGTGCAGACTCAACCGCTCGAGCGTACTTCAAAACAGTCAAAAGTGCTGGATAGGTGAAATTCACGCTCGATTGGGCGCTCGAGGTTACAGAGTTTCCCATAAACAACTTCTCCCCGTTTGAAACCGGTTCGAAAGTTGTGAACATTCTCTTCTCTGCACAAATATGGCGAGTGGCCCTAGTGTCCACCCACCACTCCCTCGGGTTTGACCCCACCATGTTCACTTCTGACACGACGGCTGACAGATGCATGTCGTCCACATCGTGTGACAATTCCTCCATTTCAGCCATATGTGCCCGGTTTTTGTGTTGCGGAGGGTTTTTCCTGTAGGGCTTCTTCTTCAGACAATCAACTGCCCGATACCCGTCACTTCCACAGTTGAAGCATTTGCCATTGAACCTAAAAGTAGGCTCCTTTGGCTTGTAGGCTGGCCTTTTGGAGATTCCTCCTCTAGCCCCCAACTTTGAGCTTTTGCCTGTCGGTGGTTTTTTCCTCGCCCCCGAGGACTCGCCATGCTCAACCATGTTGGCTTTGACAGTGGAGGTACTCCCTCATTTCTTTTCCTTTGTTCTCTTCAATACGGAGCCTGACAACGAGCTCTTCGATGTCATCTCCTTTTTGTTTGTTGCTTCAAGTAGTTTTTGATCTTTCCAGCCGTTAGGGCAGCTTCTCAATCAAAGCAGCTGCCTGGAATGGCTCACTTAGGACGGCATGCCCTCTGCATGTATCTCGTGCAGAATCACTTGAACTCTTAGAGGACTTGACTCAGGACAGTTTTAGAGTCGCACCATCTTGAAGTCCAGGGAACGCAGACGATAATTTTCTTTACCCCAGCATCCTCAGGTATTGTACTTTTTGTCGCAAGGCCATCCCACAACTCCTTAGTCCGATTTCTTGGCATAGAACACGTTGAAAAGCGGAATCCACCAAGCCCGTTCAGAATGTAAATTCTGGCATAAGAAGTTGCTTGTTTCCAAGCGTCGCAGAGCCCATGAGGCTTTTGTTTTATCTTGCTCATTCTCGCCTCTAACGGCTGGTACATCTTGCACTGCAAGAAACCTCGCAAAGGCTTTAGAGTAGTCAAATAAAACAGCATCTTCTGCTGCTTCTCTTGAAATTTCACTCCCGTGCACTTGCTCCGGGCGGCTCGTGATGATTTGAGCGGTCCTGCCTGAAACAACCGGAGTAAGCAACAGGAGGATTGATGCACAGTGGTCCATTAGCAGGGGTTGGCAAGCCAGTCGGCCGCCGGGGTTCGGATCCCCAACCAACATTAGCAGCAGCAGTAGCAGCATCAGAGACAGTTGCCATTCTGGAAAAATTAGCAGCGAATTTTCACTATATCTGGTATTTCCAAAAAATGCAAAACTTAACAACTGAAAAAATCCGGCACAATTGGAAATTTAATTCAAACTAGTGCTCACGACGCAACTAGAATCGGCACATGGTGCATGGAAAGTTTCCGAAGAAGACTGGAGGGGTGTACACGCGTCGGCCACTTAAATACAGTTAACCTTAGACAAACTTTTCAAGAGCAATGTTGACTCCTCGTCCATACGGGGAAACAACTTAAGAATTAAATTTTCCAAGGGAATGAATTAGGGTTAAACCCAAGTTCCAAACTATACAAACAATTAAACATCAATTGCTACAATAATTACAAGCAAATAAAATGTGATTTAAATATTGGTGAATACCACAATCGAACACTCAAGCAAACAATTGGTTCAATATTTAGTCCAAATTAAATCATTTTTCCCATTTCTCATAGGTATTCCTGCAATTTTTAAAGAGTTAGTAGCAAAATACAACAAACCTCTCTCAGCTTTTCTTGCTTTTGGCAGTATGATTGAAGGGGAGGGTACTAGCAAACAAACTAATAAATAACTGTAAGTAAAGATTAAAAGCCAAACCCTTAAGGTTACACATCTAGAATTTAAACTAAAAAAACTATAAAAAAATTAATTACATAATAAACAAATGGTAATTAACTATATAAGTTACAGACCTATAAATTAAATTTTTATAATTAAAGCCATATTTTTAAATTGGTAAAGGGTTACATATGCACTTATGGGTAGCAGCTAAAATGTAATTAATGTGAGGCCAAATTACAAGAACATTTTATAACTCCTAATAATTAAATCACATTACTCAGGCAAGAATTGCAAATGACATGATTAACATGCCAAATAATTCTTGAGAAATAACATGAATTTAAATATAGGCAATTTATAAACTTTACAACTCCACACCTTAAATTAAAGATTAATAGGTACAAGTTACATGAAAATTTACTACCTAAATACATGCTAGAAATGTAAATTACACTAAAAATTAAACCCGATGAACATGTAATTTATATTGTAAACTAAAAAGCATGTGTACTAGAAGCATGTAAATCTAGAAATCAGGCATGACTGGTACACAGACAACCTAAATTAATAAATTAATTTAGAAATATAGTGAATTAAGCGTTGCACAATGGACTTCTTCTTCGCTATTGATAACAGTTTGGCTATTCCCATGGCATGGGAAGACGCAACAGTAGCATACACAAAATGGCAAAATCAAAAGCTTTACCCTGTGTAACATGCATGCTAATAAACCAATTAACTCGCTATGTACTACTAGTGGCCATTACATGGCAAAATTATTACACACAGCCTATGATCTATTAATCTAAATTCTATGATAAACGTCGAAATCTATTTTAGCTTGTTGGGAAAAACTACTTCACATTACATAATTTCACATTGCATATCAGCAAAATTATGGATGAACAAACAAACCTTCAATCCAGGAAAAATAACATGCTGAATAAAATACAGATAAAAAATAAAATGGTTAAAGAAGCAAACCGAAGCCTGTTGTGATACCACAGATCTCCTTAAATAGATTCACCGCCTCACCGTTTGGGGTGCTAAGAGGTACGCCGGTGTCCTACTCTTCCCAAGTATACAAAGGTTTTTACTAGCTACAACAGAAGCAGCCTTCTGTTAGGCTTAGCGAACGGACAACGGCCAAGCACTCTCTCTCAGGAAGAAAATTATAGGAGAAGTAGACTAACAGTGTATAGATGCCAAGGAAGAAATTCTATATCTTTTTTCAAGGAATAGGGGCCTCCTTTATAGCACCATGGGGAGAGGGGAGGACCTCTAGCCATCAATGGCTGGCAACTAATGCTAGCAAAACTGCCCATCATTTGGTAAAAAGTGATGAGCCTTAAATGTGTGAGTTTATATAGCACATTTATGGAGGCAATTTCTTATTTCAACCAATTTTTTCTCTAACACTTTTAAAATACTCTTCAACAATATTAGACTTAGCCCTAGATGAATGATGTTACTGTTGGAAAAGAAGGGTTATCAGGGCATAGTGGAGAATCATAGATTTATGTTTGTGTATAATCATGAAATAATCGATAAAAAATATTAGGAATATTAAGATTCATACTAGGGAGGATTTGAGCGCAATAAGTCTCATATTTTGAATTTGTGATCTATATATATATCATATTTTTTTCTGTGATCGGCATTTTAGTCTTTAATGTTTAATGACTCATTTGCCAACCACAATGAAGTACCCATTTGGAAATGTATCTAAGATTTTTTAGTGTACATCATACCCACCACATAGGTAGTATCACATTTGAAAAAACGTATATTAATTGGGTTTTTTTAATTTTTTTTGGAGTGTCACCATGTTACATTTGGAAAAAGTATACTAAAAGTTTTTAGTTTTTTTTAGAAATATCACATATAAGTTTTTTTTAAGTGTTACATGCATACCTGCCACGTTAGAGGGTCTCACATGTTACATTTTGGAAAAAGTACACTTAAAAAAATTTTTAAACTTTTTTGAATATCACACTATACTCACTACGCGTCAGCTTTGAAAAATATACTAGGAGGTTTTTTTAGTTGTCACATATACCCGCTACGCCCACATTTAGAAAGTATAAAAAAAAAAAAACAAAAAAAAAAAAAAACAAAAACACTAAGAAATTTTAATTTTTTTTTTGGTCATATCTGCCACGGTTGAGTGTCACATGTTACATTTTGATAAAAGTACAGCCATTTTTTTTGTTTTTTAGAATGTCATATCATATTCCGTCACGTTGTCCACATTTAGAAAAAGTACAGTAAGGAGTTTTTAATTTTTTTGAAAGTGTCACATCATATCTTGCCACGTTGATGTGTCAAATTAATACTTATCACATTTTTAGAGTGTCACAATCATACCTGTTACTTAATACAAGGGTTATAGCGCGTTCACGAGGCAAACACTACTAAAAATCGAAAGTAGGATCCACATGGAGACGAAACTTTTTCACTAATAGGACATAACAAATTAATAGAAAAAATTTTGAAACTAATTGGAGTAAGATGAGTTTTACTAGTAAATATCCCTTCATAGTAATAATATATAAAATAATATATATTAACTAATAATTAATTAAAATAATGAGTAACTATAAATTTATTCAAATAATAAATGTTACTGACTTGGCCGAATGCAATATAAAAATTAGTTTTTTTTTTTTTATACAAATTTCTTCTTGTATAATTACAATTGTCAACTTAAAAATAAGACTTAAAATTAATTGAAGAGAGTTGAGATTAAAGAACTATGTAGTTTGAGGGAGATTTGAACATCCTACATATCAACAACATTTTCTTGATTACACATCAATTATATTTCTCTATATCTCTCTTTTCTTTCTTTTCTTTGACATCCTACATAATCAATCAATATTTTTTTTTCTCAGCACGCTATCTATTTCAACTAAAAAAAAAAAATTCGTTTGGTTTTAGATTTTTGAATGAGATTTGAATTTTGAGTTGTGTTTTGAAAGATAAGTTTTTTGCAAATGAGATTTGAAAAAGAGAACGTTGTTTGGTTATGAGTTTTAAAATGAGTTTTGAGTTGTAAATTTTAAAATTGTTTTTGGGTTTTTTTTTTCAATATTTAAATTTTTCTTATTTTTACTTTTTTTTTGGTAAATATTTTTTATGTAAATATTTATTTATTTTTTATTTGGCATTGTATTTACCTACATTTGTGGCATCTGTATTTTTTAAAATATCTTTAAAATTTTTTAAAATTTATTATTTTAACTATTTTTATTTTATTTTAAAATATTTTTTTTAAAATCCTTTTAAATAGTTTTTTTTTATTTTATTTTCAAATATTTTAATTTTTTTTCTTAATTTTGAAAAAATTTGGATGCGGCCTATATATATATATATATCTAAATCATAACAAAATAATTTGGCGCAATACTTAAAAAATAAACAAAATATTTTTTCAAAATATAAAAAATAAAAAAAATATGTTTCTTCAAGAAATAAAAAAAAAATATTTTTCTTTCAAAAATAAAAATAAAAATAAATATTTTTTCAAAAAAATAAAACTAAAATAATTTTAAAAAGAAAAATAAAGAAAAAATTTAAATTTTTTTTTTTTTTAATAGAGTTTTGAAAAGAGTTTGGTTTTGAATAGAAATTATTGAATTGAGTTTTGAAACTTTTGGTTTGGTTATGAGTTTTGAAAAGAGTTTTCTAAAATTGTTTGATTCAAATTTGATTTGAAAATCAAACCAAACCTAAATCATCCCAAATTCCAAAACTTATTTTTAAAAGATACAACCAAACAATTTTCAAATTTTGTAAAACCGCTTTTCAGAAATTATTTTTCAAAATTATTTTCCACAAATACAAACTAAACATTAACTATCATTTTACCTCCAAACTATCACTTCACTCAAATCATTAATTCTTCTTTTTTGGCAAAAGTCAAGTTGTTAGATGTAGCAACATATGAGAGTTAGTCTCCGCCAACATTTGGCAAAACACTAAGTGTTTTGCCTCCTTAAGGTAGGCATGCGCTCCTTGGCTCACGCCGACTGTAACGGCCCCGAAATGCATGTCAGCAATTACCGCTTTTTAATTATGGATGGCGATAAATATCATTAATTGGGAGAATATCCCGTTTTGAATTAAAATATATCCAATATATTGTTGACGCTACAGATATTTCTTTGAAACTGAATTGGTCTGGATTGATATAAGCCGCTTTAATTGGGAACTATTAATTATTTCCAACATATTAACTATGTGATGATGTTATTGGTTTGTCTTGAGATTTATTGACTTGTATTGTTTTGAACAATAGGTTAAAAATGAAATTTAACATGTCTGTTCGCCAATTTTAACCAGGTTAGAATTAAATATTTGGATGGGAATTAGAGCCTAACCACCTAATTAATCAAAATTTAGTGGAATTGAAGG